>JAOEHI010016126.1:0-19617 GCA_025447815.1 Percopsis transmontana
CACCCCCAGCGCGCATACACACCCATTTCCAGACAGGCAAGCACACTCATGTATAGATGTCTCACACACACACACACACACACACACACACACACAAGACTTTTTTTCTCACCATAGCAACCATTTCAAGCACCATGCTCCGGTATAAGTCTGCTAGCACAAGCGCTGACATCATCTTAAAACTTCAGCGGGGAGCGATTGAAAAATAAAAATAAAATTGTTAACAGGAATCAAACACTGACTCAGTCCTTGACTGTAGAGTCACTCTCACATACCGTGCATCGGGCATATTGGAGGTGAATCAGCCCCCCCCCCCACGTCAAGGTGATGATAGCTACTTTCATTTCACGGATCAGAGCGTTGAGCGCGGGCCCCGCCCGGACAGAGTTACAACCAATTAACCTTTTGGCGCTCCGCCGAAAAGCCCTCAGCTAAAATGTCAGCTCACGCCCGGGAAAAATACGACCCCAAGTCCGATAAAGCAGCGCCGGCTTTGTGGAGACTAACTGGTGCAATACACCATGGACACTGTGTGAAGGCCTCAAACGGGGGGAGATATGCAAAACTGAGAAGCAGACAGACGGATGGATGGGTCTTCCTGTCAAAATTGTTGCCGTTGCTGTTGCAGATTAACATACAAGCATACCAAATGCCTCCACACACCCATCTTAATTGGCTCTAGTCTATGCCTTGTGTGTGACTGTGGTAAACTACAGCTCTCACACACACACACACACACAATCTCCAGAAGAAATGAAAGGAAGAGAGAATGCCTCTAGCCATACGCTGCATCCCCCCCGCAATCCTCAGCCTGGTCCACCATCATGTGCATATGGGAACACCGGTGGTGCTGTCCAAAAAAAGACAGTCTGTGGTACTGGGGCACAGATTCTACCGCATCCGTGCCAAAACCAAAGGCTAACTAGAGCACAGCATCGTACAATTAATATCTGGGACACTTCCTAAGCGTCAAACGGAGGGTTCCCCCTGCTGAACCCGACCGGGAAGACCGAACCCACCAAGCAGGATGAACACGGCGGGTCCTCTCTTCAGAGCATATAGACGCATTCCTGAAGCCGTTGACACGGTAGCCGCCTGGAACTCACCGCTGCTGGATTTCGACCCATGGCACTGTGCTCCTCACGTTTCACCAAACACCACATACAGAACGTGCGCCCCAGGAAACGCGCGGCCACTGTATACTGCGCATACTGTAATCGTAAGGCTAGGTTCTCCGTTAGCGTCTGCTTACTGTCAGCGAGTGTGTTAGCAGCTAGCTAACAGGTCTGCTGCTGCTTCAGGCCAGCCAGTCTGTAGTCCAGACCCCACCTGTGTCCCTGCTTCCCCCGAGCCTCCCTCCGTGCGTGCGCATGTGTGTTCTACTAGTCCCTGAAGAATTCACCAGGGGTGACATGCGCACACACACATACACACGTGTGTATATAGCCACAAGCCTCTACCTTCGGTTTGTGTGTGTGTGTGTCTCTCTTTATCATTGTGAAGAGGTCAAAGGTCATCTGTCCGCATGGCGCACGGGACAACAGCCCAGCCCAGATCACCCCCAACCCTCTAATGTCTTCTCACCTTCTCCACCTTGACTGGACTAGAAGATACAGAGGCCCACAAAAGCATCCAGGCCTAGTCATCTGCTCTGGGTAATCTTCCCCCCACCCCACCCCACCGCACCCCACACCACCGCAAAACACACTTCATGTGTCACATTAGCACTAGGTCCAACAGTCAATTAGACTAGACAGGCCAGTTCACTAAATGGCTTTATAATCCTCTTTGGACCACAACAGTGGTCGGAAGCTCTGTGAGGGTTTCACGGTGCGATTCCGACTCCACGACAGACAAGCAGGCTCCGAAGACAGAATGAGAGAGTGCGTCAACACAACCACTCAAACATACCAACAGCAGCTGAAGGATTGCGGGAATCTCGCTGGGAAGGTGCGAGCCGGAAAGGCGTGATAAATTATTCTGGCTCCGGAAGTCAAACGACCTGCCAGCACCCTGACAGCATCAATTTGTTCTGTTTAGCCGCAGACAGGTTTGGGAAAAATCGATGTCACGCCAAAAGGGGAATTCAATTTCTTTAATGGAACCAGCATTGCCAAATCTTTCCCTTATTACTCATTTTGAATGGTCACAAAGCTAGCCGGTGCTAGAACTCGGTGTTGTTGGGTTTTATCACACTGCGGAGCCAAAGAAAACAGGTTCTGTACACTGCTGGCCTGGTGGATATACATAGCACTTCTTGGACCTGGTAAAATGAGAACTTTAATTATCAGAGCTGGGGTTTGGTATATAGATTAGCACCCAGATTAGCGCCCTAAATTGAGCTGGTAATTCTGGACTGTATATTAAATGCCCTATATAGCACATGCACTGACACTCAACAAATGATTAAATAGCCAGTTAAATCCATCTGGTCTGTTAGGTTATTAGCAGAGCACCAGATAGTGGCACTGTATTTTAAGAACCTCTTTCTACTCAGAATCCCTTTCTCTTTTGGCAGCACGGAGCAAAAGGCTGTAGCAGAGATTTAGCAGCATTCCTCCATGGTAGACAGCTGACAGCTAAGCGCACAGCTAATAGCTAATCCTGTAGTAAGGCCTTCAGCCCGATTGGTTCCAGCGAATAACGTCGGCTCACTCCCCATGTTGTGAGTGGCTGGCAGAGGGGTTCTGGGAGGGTTCGGGCCAGTGTTGCTGTCCCAGGTAAGCGGGCTTATTAGACAGGTATCGTGCACCAGCAATACTCATCCCTATGGGTTAGTGAAGTAATCCACTGATAGGCCAGCTGGCTTACTTGGTTGCAAAATAAACGATTGCCAAGGCCAAGGCAAAGCATTAAAACCTCTTACAGTAACATCCAGATACCCAGACAGAGCTGGTCTCATCCGTGTCATGCTTGAAGACGGTCTAGAAATCCAAGAGCTTTAGCTCATGAAGAGGTTCTAATGGTATTATGTCAGAAGACATTACACATACGTGGTATTATTTATTGTATGCTATCAGACTCAAGCATCTAATTTCATTATAACAGCAAATCTAGCCATTATGCTAAAGATAGCTAATAATATATGAGCCAAAAGAGTAACCTCTTCCTCCTTCATATCGTCTTTATTACTGGTCTGAAACGCCACATTTTAAAAAGTTATTAATATTTAATTCCATATCTTTACAGTTAATCTGTCCTGTCCATGTAGAAACAGAGGTTGAGGGAGGCTAGGAGGGGTTCCTTGTTAACTATCCTACCCTTTTGAAGGACTCATGAATAGGATGAGGCCAGTCCAAACAGTAACAATAATAAAAAGGCTAAAACACTAGATACTGCTATTTAATAAAAGTCAACAAAACCTAAAAGTAAAAGTATTATCAACGCTGGCTAAAGGCCTATTTGGGTCAACTCTAACAAAAAATGGTTTCTTTAAAAATCAACTGTTCCAGAACGGCTGTATATATAGATGGTCACTTTGACTGAGGAAAACAAAGCGAAACTTGTGGACGTTGTGGCACTTTCATCCTAAATATGCCCACTGCGCCAAACCTGTACACATCAATGGAGAGACAACTTTTAGCAGTTCTGTAGACAGACATTTCCCATTAAACAATGAGGCTAAACCATCCGCTTGTCTCCTCATAACAGGAAGGCTTTACAAAAACTAGTCAGAAGCCTGTACGTTCTCTGGCTTTGTGAATCATAACAATAATAATGGCTTTCATAATTATTGAAAACCAATCAAAGCAGATCATAAACCAACAGCTTACACACGAGTGTGTTCCTGTGTTGGTCCAACTAAATAATGATTCTTGTGAAACACTTATAGTGCTTGTAGCGTTGCCAGCGTGCGTATGGTTGGCATGTGTGTGTTTGTTCCATGTCTAGCTACACTTTAGATCGATTTTAAATTCCTAAGAATCCCCGGCTGAAAGAACAACGCAATGTGTCCTTCCATTTGTTTAAAGGTTGTGCGTTACTGGGAATGAATGCACATTCTACACCATTGTTTCTCAATCCAGTACAGTCCATGTGATTACCAAGTTCAGAGTGTAAAACAGAGAGAGAGAGAGATGGAGATAGAGATAGATAGATATAACTTGTCTGCTTGTTCGACAGCGTTACAATTTGGATACCCTTTCCCTCTCCTGGAAAGACAGACAGACACACGGTCAAGCTGCGACAGATCAGGTTGCAACTGTCAGTTGCGCAGACCAGAGTCAATTAACGTTATGTAACACAGATGCAACAGACCAGCGGTAATACACAGCCACTGTTTATCTCCTATATGTGAAAGAAAAAGAAAAATATCTATACTAGACTGCTGCAAAGATGACTTGTTAGGCATTCTTTTTAAATGCCTGTTTATACTGAGCAATGTTAAACTTTATACACAAAAATAAAAGTGGGTTTTACTGCTATGTATTGCTGATTGTGGTGATACCGTAATAATTCTGCCCGTTCATTAAAGCCTTTCTATTTACATTTCTGTAAATACAAAAAATTAAAGACCCTCTAAATCAGCCGTGAACTCTCCTGGTAACGCCCGCGGGCAGTTATTTAAAAAGACCCTATCTAAAAGAATGAGGAGAGAGCCATAACTGCACAAACACATTTTTTCCCCCCACAGGTTATACTTCTACTATGCATGCGTATGGTCAGTGCACGATTGGCTTAATACATTTCCCAGTTCAGCCGTTATTAAGGCAGACGATTGGCTCGTTGGGGGGAGGGGCGGGATATGTGCATCCAAAAAGGGGAACTGTGCATCACAGGGAGAAAGCCAGCTCTTTCAAACACCTTGCAAGTAGTAACACTTCCTAAATATTCTTCCTAGTGTGACACATTCTCCCAATGAACACCACAAACACGCCCCCAACTGTACCTGGCGCCTTAAGATGCTACGCTAACACAGTTTTCCTTCGCTGGGATACGGAGATAAAAGGGTGGGGGACTGGGGGTGGGGGTGGGGGGGTTAACAGACAGATCAGGAGGGCCTAGAGGCAGTAGGGCTGAGGTCTATTGACGCCGCGCCACATGAACTGCAGAGACAGCCTGAGACACAAGGGCTCTTGGTACAGAGGGGAACAATGGCAATTCAGAGCCTCCCCGCACCCTCTCAGCCCGACCCAGCTGACAGGAGCAGAGCAGGGGGAGGGAGGTGAGGTAGGGTGGGAGGGGAAGATGGAGGGAAGCTGAAGGAGCAAAAAGGAGAACAACGGGAAAGAATGAAGCCACAGTAAGAAGACCAGAGCTTTCACTGACATCTGTGGTTACCGTGGGGATAGGGGGTGGGAGGGGGTCAAGCCCACACGGATGCTATTGTGAAAGCAACAAGGGGAATGTATGTACACTGTCTGACGTTCCCATTAGGTTCATTTACAGGGGGCAGGTGTGTAGGATGTCAGACTAGGAAATAGAAAAGCTACAGCGTAATTTAGGGAAAAAAAGAGAAGTTTATTCAGGTACAATCACCTGCATACATGCACAGACACACACACAAAACCGAGGCATTGTCCCATGACACAATATGAGCTCTGTCCACTGCCAGATGCTATCCTTGTCAGCGAGCCATTCAAGTTTAACTGCATTTGCCCTGAAGTTAAGTGAAGGTCACAGCTTCGTTTTCCTATGCCTTTCAAGCGGAGAGGGGTTCCTTTTAAATGCCGACCGGGGCTGATGAATGACCCTTGCCCTTATGTAACTTAAAGCTAACCGTCAGAGGTGGTTAGCTACAATACGTCTTCAGAGAATTATCTATAGTATATTTTAGCAAAAAAAGCTAAAGCCTTACCTTTGTACCAGTAAAAAAATCATTGCCACATTGATGGCCCCAGAGGGAGTTGAAGGGTTTACACCCTGGCGGTGTTAGCGATAGGAGCTACCACACAATTGCCTAAAATGTATGCATAATAGCTTAAAAAAAATAAATACACAACACCACAAACAAAAACAGGATCCTGCTACTGAATACAATAACATACCTAGCTTAAAACCATGATAAACCAATCGGAAACAGGTCCCATCTACTTCTCCTTAGCCAAGTAGCCTAAGCCCTAATGCAGCCAGGTAGCATTCTCTAAATGTCAGATCTACTGTAGTGAACAGTTACTCACAATATAGTGGGGGTTCCTCAGGTAGGAAAACATAGCTCCACACAGGGTATGGTCCAGCTGGTTCCCAGCCAGATATGTGTTTGTAGCGGCTGGTAGCTGCGGTCCAAAACTATCCCACCTGTGTTAATAAGCCCAGCCCACACTGAAACAGAACGAAAGGCCTCAGTGGCCGATTAAGGGATCTTAGGCTCTATTTACAGCTCGTGCTCGCCTTAAATAGGAGCACTCATTAGCTGAACGACCTCAGCCACTCAGAGACAGGGAGGGAGAGAGACAGAGGCAGAAATGACATACGAATCAAAAGGGAGAGAAGGAGGGATAGAGAGGTAGAGGCTGAACTGATTGCTCAACGGGTGGCCGTACTCAAGAGTTCAACCAATATGCCAAAAAAAGGTCAGAGTTCACGCTCCTCGGGGGCATAAAGGTGGCGGTTCACACACTCCAGTAACACTGGCAGACGTTTGTGCTGAAATCTGCACTAAACAAAGCAGTGAGTGTAAATCTGAACACTGGCAGCGCTGCATGGCAAACAACCTATAATCTCATCAGGCTGTGAACAACATAAAACATCGAAAACCCTCCCGCTACACAACAAACAACATCCAATAAAGCAGACTTCAAATTGCCAAATGGCAGCAGTGCTTTTTTCCGGCAAGTGTTGAAAGAAGCTTATTGCGATTATATTTTTCAGTTTGCATAATTCTGCCGCCAGCTGTGCGTGGAAGCAACAAATGATCACAGCTTAAATGGATCTGCCTTCTCCTGAAAGGTCATCCAAAGCAGACAGAAATGACGACAACAGATTACAATCATTATCTGACATCAGTCATGGCGGAAATGGGATGTAGCGCTGAATATATATATATATAGATAGATATGGGGGGGGGGGGGGGGGAGAGAGAGAGAGAGAACGAGAGAGTGTCCTTGATGTGGAATGTGGGTCAAATTCCTGAGACGTGTGAAACTTTCTTGCCAAATCTTGCTGCGAGCAAACACAGGCTTGCATACGTACATGTGCACACACATACACACGCACACACAAAATGCAATCCGAAAAGCTGAAGCAGTCACCGGCCATGTGCTTATACAAACTACTGAATAACTTACTAATTACACTCTGGGTGTTATATGCAAGTCTTGCTCTTTTGAAATGGCTCCTCCCGTGAAGTCAATAAGTACACTCTGATTATAGCTTGCATGAGAACATGTGTAAGAATATGGCTTGGCGGATCAGACAGATAAACAAAATTCGAATGCAAACCCTTACGAAGACATGATTGAAACAAGCCATCGCCCATTATGGCCGCCGTTCAACCACAGCACAGACGCTGAATCACCAAATACCCGTCTTGCCTGGGCAGGGAAGGCCCCACTTTGATTCAGCGCCAACACGTAAAAGGTACAGTGTGTATTACACGATAAATTTGCCCTGAATAATATGTTGTTTTTTCTTCTTTAGCATCGCAGAACAGAACAGAGGACTGGGTGTTTCTGTGCACGCAGGCGTTACGATCCGCTACTCTGGTGTCCAAACAAAGGATGATTCATTACACACACACACACACACAGAGACAGAGTCAGAGAGACAGAGACAGAGACAGAGAGACAGAGAGAAAAGGTTAGGGAGAGGTGGAGCGCCTCCGAGCGGCAAGGGCCACAGCGCATCAGGGAATTAACCCGGCTGGAATCAGGTTAATTGAAAATCAAACTCGCGGCGAGAAGAGCTCCTCTCACGCACCGCCATGACAGTTTTTAAGTACAGCGGGAACACCGAGGTGCGCGTTTGTGTGCGTTATGAGTCAGTCCGTCCATCTGCTCGGGTCGTCATCTCTCATGAAGCTGATTCTGATGCTCCAGATTTAATGATCTGGCTCCCCAGGGATGTGAACCAGATAACTACAGCCCCTGTCACCAAGTGGCATAACTCCACACCACTCACACCCCCCCTCCCAACTCTCCTGTCTCTCTCTCAACACACCCCAGCTAGAACTTCCCTCTCCTATAGGGGTGTGTGTGTGTGTGTGTGTGTGTGTGTTCGTCAGAGTGATTTCATGTGACAGTGACCTGAATTCGCCGGGCCTCTGAACGGTGTCAGGTGTTGATTGGCGGCTCGTTGGTGGTCGGTGCGTGGAAGGGCACGTACCACTTCAAGGTGATAGCCAGCCACAAAAAAATGAAAAGAGGAAACGGAGCCTTTCTACCAGACAGAGCCCTCTAGCCAACAGGCTGTGGTGCGGTGTGCACAGACCACAAGCACACAGCTGAGACGCATACAGGAAGCGTACAGCCCGATTTGCTGGGGTTTGCTGAACAGGCATGCAAAACAGCTCAATATAGATTAGTGACAAACATTTGGCTTATTAAAAAAGTTTTAGGAACCTGGTGCTGAAATCACCCATTTCTGCATGAAAAAGAAACTGGTTAAATTATTATTATTATCGTTATTCAGATAATAATACAGCCACTAGCCAAGTATAGAACATAGGTGCCATTTAGGTTGTTATCTATAGATGGGTTGTTATCACCTAACGTACCCAATATCTGCTGTAACGTGGTATTAACAGTGGGATAGAGGGAAGAGAAGGTCGAAATGAAGAGAAAATGACGAGGAAACAGGAGGAGGCCGACTGGGGCTTGTAGACTGTACTGCGGCACATGTGGAGGACCTAGGTAGCAGAGCCCCCCCTATCCCCCCGGCGGACAGAGCTACCTCAACAACCGCTCTCCACACAAGAGAAACTGCGGATAGGCAGCGATACAGGACGCAGCGTACATTAAAACCACATATTCACATCTCGTCATTTCCCAACTGCAGGCCTTGAAGCAGGATTCATTCTGTACAATAATGCACAGAATCACAAAGCGCTTTGTACAGCGGCGCTCAAAGCCGAGCAGAACAGATTACGTGGATGCCATCCAGTTTGATATATAGATATAAATATAAATATATATAAATCTACTTCCCTTCTACTTTTCTGCGACCTACGCACCGGAGAGGAAGACAAATTACGGACACATTTTCAAGGCGCAGCTCAACCCTCGTGAACCACGGCCATCTCATCCATCTACCATGACTCAGCGGTGTGCGTGGCGGTGGGTTGAGGGCGGAGGTACAGTGCGATCCTGCGACAGAGAGCTGCATTGTGCTGACGGGGCATTGTGCGCTGTTGGAATGGGTCACGGGTCACTTGGCCCACCACCCAGAGACTGCCCCCCCCACATCCATCCCTCCGTCCAACCAAGGAAAAGTGTTCAGCAGCAGACGGGCCCACTGTGAGGCCATTGTCCCACACACACACACACACACACACACACACACACACACACAGACAGACAGACAGACAGAGAGAGAGACTGACTTGTCATCTATACTGTGTCACCTCTATACTCAGTCACATGGTTGGGTTCTTTAGAACACTGCCACCACGCCATCAGATGGCCCCTGGCCTGCTTGTCTCCACCGCTTGATTAAGAAACACATTATGACTGTTGTAAAAGTCCCATCCGACACTGCCAGACTGAGCCAAACCCCTTTATGTTTAGAAATAAAAACCAACATGTTATGATTTTACCACTGTCTTGCACTTGATGAACAAATGTAAATACACATTGCTCTGAGGTTCTGTTCCGTTTCTCAGAATTCAACATCTCCGAGGGAGGAACCCAGTGCTCCCTCGTCCTTCGAGTGACCCGCGAAGCCTCTTGCTCCAATAATTGATTGCCACAGAGCTGCTTCTGTAAAACGAAGGCAATTCAATTTTCACCGGGCACGTCTTGCCTCGGCAGTTAGAATGCCGCTTTTGTCTTGCTCTTGCCTGTACGCGGCACGTAGCGGCTTTTGAACCGCTGCTGCCAAATCCTCCGGGTGGATGGTCCGCCATCGGTGCGGGGGCAGAGAACTAGGGGCATACCCTCGAACCTCGGGGTGGGTCCCATCCTGCTGAGGGATGGCGGCAGCGCGAGGTTTGCATGAGATTAAGAACGGGGTCGGAGGGGTTGGCGGAACAAAGAGTGGATCAATGGGAGAGGGGTTGGAGCTGAGTCCAAAGAGACGGGTTCAGCTGGGGTTTATGTGAGGCCCACTGCTGTCTACACTCTAAGCAAGTGATCTGGTACAGAACTACAGTACAGTACGGCTAGATGTTTCCAAGGTAAAGGACTGGTTTTACAACAGGTTTAAGAGGGGAAATATGCACTATTCTAGCATGGAGCAAAATTTAGAAACAATCTCTCCCAATCTCATTTCAATGCTATTTTAGGATGTACTGTGTGAAGAGGTATTGCGTCCTTGACTTAATTTTCCATCACTGTGGCATGCATAGCATAATAAAGAAGCCCAGTTCACCACAAACAAACAGGCGCTGGAGCAGCTGCTGTCTGATTTGAATATATGTCGCCATGGTTGCAAACACCCACTCAATTCGGATCAATAGGGTCCCTAGACACCCGGGGATTGGCTGGCAGATCAACAACCGGCCTTTCTATTGGCTGCCGAGAGGGCAACCCGCCTCCACATATCCCACCCGACCCCGAGACAGGGAGATTAGTCCCCTTTCAAGTACGGTCGGGGCATGAGGGAAAAGACGCGCTCAGCTGGAGACTGAGGTAGGCGGTGGAACTTGGGAAGAACAGGGACCAGCAGATCTCCAGACCCCAACGCCCTCTTTCACCGAACATTCACAGAAGCTGAGCCACAAACAGGCCTATAAACCTTCCAGGAATAGGAAAACGCTCGGCTTGGCGCCGGGAGAAGATGGGTTTTGGTATTGTGTGATCAGGGTCAAGCCGAGCAGCGCGAGGGGCACAAACACATTGTTTACCCAGATGAGAGAAAATGCTGGAACATGCTGGTATGGGGATGAACAGTGTCTGGGTGTGGGGGTGGGTCTGCAGTACACACAACAACCACTTAATCCTGATATGCAAGAAGATTAGATTCTAATGTGCATGTCTATATGCAGCAAGATCATTATAGTCTTGTATTTTTCATTAGGTTTTACTTTTTGTTTCCAGTTTAGTTTGAATTCCTTTTTATAGCTGGGGTTTGCTAGTTTAGCTTAGTTTTTCTTTTTTGAAAATGCTTGGTTTTAGTTTCGTTTGTCTTCTTTTTTTATATGGGGTATTTGTCAGGGGAGAGATTCCAAAAGGACTGTGTGTCATGTGTCAGTCAGTGTGACAAAAACGAAAGACATTTTCTCTATAATTTTAGTTTGTTAGTTAATTTTGCAAAGACACAATACAGTTACAGTTAGTTATCGTTTCTTGCAAAGCCTCGTCTTTATTTTTAAGGATTATTTCAGTTAACGAAAACGTTTTTTCCACACCTAGTTTCCAGAAATGATAATAACCTTGATACGCAGAGGCAATATTAGTACATCTCGCCTGGGACAGACCTGTAAACCCCCTCTGTCCTATAGTCTCTTGGGGTGAAGCATTTAGAGTAAAGCCAGATCATTATTACCACACTGTTGTACCTGTTCAGTGGAACTAGCCTAATCCAGAGATAACAACACACACATTAAAAGATACTACTGTAGTATCTTCACGTCACGTACCAAAACAAAAAAAGTAAAGACATATAGCAAGTGGAAGTAGCTGACCGTGGAGAGAAATGAAATTACATTGTGTGCTCACATTCAGCATGACTGGGTCTTTAAAAAAAAACAAAAACAAAGTCTAGTCAACAGATGACAAGTGCAGTGCTCGGCCAGGGTACTCCGCCAGACCCTACGCACATCTAAAGGGGAAACGAAATTTCCCCTTGCCAAAGTCAGGGTCAGTCGGGCCCATGCAAATAGGCATTACAGTCCTTACGTCTGTGTAAGCAGATGGTTAGGAAGGACTGGGTCAGCTATCTAATATCCTTACATTGTGGAGAGATCATAATCTCTGAAAGAGAGAACAGAAAGGGAGAGAGTGGCTACAGCCTGCAGGAAGACAGAGAGCCTTTGGGCAAGCATGTGAATCAGTTAAATTCATTAATCAAGTTCATTTGGGTAATCTTCTCAACTTCTTAACACTATAAGAGGATTTTGTTGGGCTACATGTTTTTGCGGCACGCCTCTTAACCAGCAAGTAGCTTATGCAGTATATCACGCAGCGTATTTTCTAGAAAAACAGCTGATCTTAGAACAGCTAGCCTTGCGGAACATTCAACATGAAAGATGTTCCTATTAATGTAATCCCCATCAACTATGATGTGAAGACAATGGCACCTATTTAAAGCTAAAAATACAAAAAACTGTTACAATAATCTGTGCTTTAATCTAATGAGTTGTGGAGCCATTGTTGGGATAGAGAGTAGTAGCTTTGCTAGCTAACACTACTTACAAAGATGTACAGCAAACAGAATACACAGCATGCAGAACGCTGACAGGAAGTAAAAACCCCACTATTGTAGGCCCCGATAAAATATTCCTGAATCATGCCTCTTATGACCCAAGTATACTTCTGCGGACAGATGTACGGTACAGTCTCCGTACGGTCCAGATGGCGCAAGTTTTATCATCCGCACAGTCCGTACTGCACCAAGATGCAGGCATGCGTTCAGCTCGGCTGAATCTGCACGACTGAAACAGCAGAAAAACAGCCCCTAACCCAATATGGATGTCCGTATTCGTATACGGCAAAGTCGTGTCCGCAGATGTAGGCCTACACTTCCGGCTTTAGAACGCTCATGAATACAGGACCTGGATGTCACATGCACACACTATTCCACGTGGCCCACCTCTTTGCCGTAAAGATTGCGGGGACTCGCCGACGCCATGCCCGGTTATGGAAGGTCCACTGCGGGCCCCAAAACACTTCCGGTGCCTGAAGAATCTCCCTCATAGCGAAAGGGCAATAGAACAAATACTGTAATGAAACCAGGGCGGTGCTGTGAGCGAGCACATGACGTTTTTGCGGGGGAAGACCATCAGACCTGGGCAGTCCAGTTCAGCGTGTGCTCTGTGTAATAAACGTCTCAAGGCTAAGGGAAGAGAATAGTACACACACATTTTATCAATCTTTGCTTTAATTCAAGGCCATCCTGACCCGACCACAGTACAAACACACACACACACACACACAAAAACAACCAATAAAGAAGTGCTGAGAGTATGAAAGTAGAATGTAGTAGAATGAAAGTACTAATGTTGAGAAAGAAATATGGAAACAATAAACAGCTTCCCTACCGATCCTGCCTTGCGGCCACTATTGTGGTCTTAAAGGAATAATAAATCTTACATATAACATGCCCTCAAAGACAAAGACTTATTGCAAGATATAAACTCGGCAGATATTCCTGCCCAGGAGAAAATGAAAAAGTTGGAAGCAACTGAATTGAACTGAACTAAATTTATCGTTTAACCTGCTGAAAACAACACACCACATGAAAATAAAAATAAAAACTTGAGCACATGCAGCAATTTCACATACAAATGTTAATTCTCTTCTTCTGGAAAGTACAATAATTCCTTATGGCACATCAACGTTATTATCGTTGATGATTTCCTACATAATCCCTCCCTGAATAATCAAAATGCCACTAATCAAGCAGGCAAGTTGGTGATGATCAGACCAGCCAATGGCGTTTCAGAGCCGCCGGAGCATGAAGGGAACACGGAGACATCCGTTACCACGGGGATATCCGTTTCATTAATGGACTCTGGGAAGGGTCTCTCTGCCAATCAAAACAAGGACAAAGTCGGGTTGTGGCCTCGGAACGAGGACGAGCGGCAGACTTGCCTTCCATCTCCAATACCAGCGCGCTATTTCTGACCAGCTTTTCGTAAATGTACAGTGATACCTATTGGCATCACATCTCTGAAAAAGCAGAGCTCAGTTAGACCCACTGCAGAGCTGCAAGACCCCCCCAGGGCACAATTATCCTGGATGTACTGTATTTTTGATGGCGTGTTAAAAATTGGCTTGTTGGGGTTTGTTGTTCAGTTACAAAAGTGTTTCAGAGGCAGAAGGGTCTAGAGAGATGCACAGTTATCTCTCTCTCTCTCTCTCTCTCACTCTCTCTCTCTCGTGAGAGAGGCTGCTGGAAAGTTCTTTGGAAAAGAAAAAGAGCCGATTGTCTCTTTGGGAGAAGCACCCATCACAGTGCTGTCACAGAACCGCTAGAAGCAGCACATCCACAGCTCCAAACACATGAACCACCAACAGAAAGTCACTGAAAACACTTTAATTATCATAAATAACTACAAACTCTGAATGCGGTTCAATACATTTGACCAGGAACAGTGATTTATAGAGGCATGGTCCATCTGCTTACTGTTCAGCACCTTCTCTGCATCTTCAGGTGTGCCGAGAGCAGAGTAAATGACCTCTGGCAAGACAGCATGTGCCAGTTCATATTTCTAAGCAGTCTGATGCAAGGTTGATCCTGGCAGCCGCACTGCATAATTCGCAGCGGCGCTGGCATGTGATAGAGGGACAATATGGGTCCCTTGATGCTCGACGACGCCCACGTTCCCATGCTCCTACGTGCCAGCAAGTCCTCCCACGCGCTGGCAACCGGCGGCGGCGAGATGAGCAGGGACAGGCCACGGTGGCTCCCGTATGTCGCACTTGTTATACAGTATTGTTACGTTTGTAATGGCCCAAATCATTAAAGCAAACCAGACTCTATAAAAAAAGGAAGGCAAAACCAAAAAGGAGAACTGACCAGAAACAAAATCTAAATGTATAACTATTGAGATTTGATTCCACCGTGAATGCGGTGGAATTCATTATGAATTATTATAAAAACAGGCTACATACCAGCTGTATGATTTCAGTCCTGGTCAGTATTGTGTGCCTGTTTTTGTTACTGTGCTTTATTTCTACAAGATGGTATCCTAAACTCGTATATAAGAAAGGTGGCACAGTATTTTTTTTGTATTTAAATGTGATAGCCTTAATCGCATTACTAACTCATAGCTGAAGGTTAAAATCAGAACATCAGTGTAGTGAGAAAGGTTCAAAAGAAACGTTTATGTTTTCGTTGTGAAGCACGCTTCACAGTAACCTTTCAAATCTGAGTCCCAGAGGGTAAATACCAGCGTGGGCGACAGAAACGACTAGCAGGAAAACAAGAGGAGAGCATCACAAAGAGTGGAAAAAAAATGTGGGCTTCGCTGCTTCGGCGATGTGCCGTTCCCCAGGTGGATCCTACGGTCATATGAGGAATGGTAAACATGGCACACAACACAGAGGGGACGAAAAGATAACGCTGCTCAACACAGCTGGAGCCAAAAACGCTTTTATGGTCGGAACATGATATCTCAATGACTTCACTGTCATCATCCTATTAGCCTCACACATCTCATAACAAGGGGCGGCTCTGTGTGGGATTTCGGAGGAAATTGTTTTCCAGGCAGCGATCATTATGCTTGCTAGCTAGAGTGTAAGCATAGCTTGACCCGTCTAGTCATCCAAAGCACACGGCCTTCTGGGGAAAAAAAAAAAGGGCCTACCAGCTGTTTACAAGGCTCCAGACGTAGCTAGCATCTGTTATGTAATGTGCATCGCCGGGCTAGTGCGCCACACATCCTCTGGGGTCCAGGGTGGGCAAACACAGACCTCTGTAGCCAGCACATAGCCCCAGCCTTACGTGCTGGCTACAGATGTCGGTGTTTGCCCACACAGGGTTAGCTACTTGCAGAATAAATCTCAAACGCGTACGCCAACATGTCAGCTACTGGCTGAAATACACAATAGCAGAAACAAAGAGTTGGGGCTCTCTGTCGGCATCTTTTGAGTCTAAATATTACCGCAGAGGCCGTAGCAAAGCAGAGACCCATACAGATACAGATCTCAACTGGTAAGTTCACACAACTGTCAAGACGAGATGAGAAAGTGGAAAGTAGGAAAAAGGAAAGGAGAAACGCGCTCTACAACGCTTCATTGGATGTGCTTACCTTCCCCTCTGGGTACATTGTGTCGCATAGTCAGCTAAGCCCGTAGAGAACAAGCCAGGGAGACAGCATGAGAGGGACTGACGGGGGAGGGACTGAATCAATGCCAGTGAGCGATAGAGTGAGAGAGACGGTGGGTATGAACAAACTAAATGGCCCACGTATCCCATGTCAGCAGCAAGGTGAATAAATGTCACTTTCACATTTCATTCGGACAACAGGAGTGCATCAGAGAATTTCCCACTGAAACCAAATCGTCGCCAAGATAGCCCGAAATATCCTCTCTGCTCTGCCCCTCCCTACCTCTAAAGAGGAATTAGGAGGAGGAGACCCCCCCCCCCACCGGCCCCCGAAGCCCAGAGACCGATTTGTCACCCCCCCCTCTTGGGGTCATTCTGAAAGGCTCAGCCTCCTGGTGGGGCCTTGCTGGGTTTAATCCTCGTCACACAGCAGTGGCACGAATCAGGTACGAGCGAGGGGGGCCCTCACAGGATGGTACAGCCGACCAGGCGCTGTGCTAATTCCTTCACAGCTACACGACCCCATGGTCGACCTTGGTCGAAGATCTGACTTGAAACACCTTGCCAACAGACAACAAGAGCAGGTGAAAACATAACCTCCTAAGCAGACATGGCAACGACCAGACAGGAAAGAAGCACACGAACAGCACAAAGAGAAGCATCAAAGCCAACAGACAGCAACCAACACACACACACACACCCCCCTTTGATGTTTGCAGTTAATACTAGTTTAGGCCGATCATCTATGCGCTGCTTGGAGCGGGGAGAAGACGGCCCTTGTCGAATTAGCTGTCCAGCCCACTTGCGCACCGCTCTCTACTGTACTTTGTGTGTGTGGCCACTGTGGCAGGAATGTGAAGCACGCAGTGGAGAACAAGCAGGGGCCTCCCTTCCAGCCCTCCATGAAGCAAGACTCTCTGCTCAGCTCGCAGTTCACAGCGCGCGCCGCAGACAGGAGGCGTTTACACTTACATTAAGCCGCCATTACGAAGCAACAACATGTAGCGTCTTGTAATTATTTTAGAGACTAGCTAAATAGGAAATTGCCTGTTGTAAAGGGCGCTACACTGCTCGTTCAACATTTACACTCGGCGGCAAAGAAGCCATTTTACACACCATGTAATTTGTAGGTTACTGTGGCCCTCATCTCCTCCATGGCACTTGAGAGGTGGTCATTCTTGTACAGCAGACCCAAGGGTTAGCTTCTCGGGTCACTCCAACAATAAGGGGAGACAAAAAAAAGCTTTGTGGAGGCGCACACACACACACACAGGTCTGAGCAAGGCGGTGCTTATTATGAACAATGCATATATTCTGCTGCATCTGGGAACTGGATCACGTCAGTGGCTATTAATGGTCCGGCTCACTGCACTAAAACAGCAGGTACCAAAGCGGGAAAAAGGGCCAACCTTTCCATGCGCGAATACATTTTGACGATACTGTCGGGGATGCCTTGCCAACAGTCATCAAATAGCGGGCTATTTCCAAACACTCACACTTAAGCCCCTCATACACATTCATAACCTTTGCGCCATCGCACACACCGTTAAACATAGAACTGAGCAGAGCAATGCAAAAGCACCGACACAAGTCCCTAATATAGATGAGAAAATAAGGTGCAGTTCAAAATCACTCCATATATTTTCAAAAAGCAAATCCTACTTAATATCTCCATCTTTAATAGTGACCTTGTGATGGTGCTCTCTCGCGTCGTTCATCTCAACACACTGCTAGCCCCTCAGTGGCTCGCGGAGTACTCCTAATCTCCAGATTCACCCACACATGTAAACATGTCTGAGATTGAGTCTGCCTGCCTTGTCATCCCAAAGGGGTACAGTGTCTCGGTGACAGCCAGGGGCCTGCTCACTTTGTCTTGGCCATAGTGTACACAAACACACACACACACACACACACACACACGCCAGCAGATTAGCCAAGACCACACAGTAGGCTAAGGGCATAAACAGGAATGTACAGTAGACTTTGGCCTCAGCTCAGCTGTTCCCAGTCCCCCCCCCCCATAGATTTAACCTGCATACATGCAAGTTATGCGGCATCTTTAAAGAGGTCTTCCTGGGAACTGCCGTCGTGGGAAGATGAGACTACTATGTGGTTTATTTTAGGGGAATGACTGGCCTCTAATCTTGTCGTCAGTTAGAGCGACCGCTGCACACAAAGAGGGCATTACTGTATTACAGGAGTCTATATTTGAAGGAGTGACTAAACAGCCAAACATGTGCGGTTTGGAGAGCTGCCGGTGGTTCACACCTTGTTGTGAGTTTCTTATGGCCGGCGATGCAGGCCATAAGAGGAGGCAGGAGGGGAGGCACGGGGCTTCTGAAGGTCAGCCTTGATTATAATAAGACTGTATGTGCAAGCAGGGCAGCCCGCTGGCACCAACACACAAAGACCACAGACACAAACACATCCAGGGCCAGCTCATCTTCCACGGTGTGACACACCAGGGACGGGGAGAAGACAATCTCTCCACGCCACATACCAGCATCCATCAGCCTCAGTGCTTTCCTATAACATTAGTTATTACTTATGAAGATAATATAAAAAAGGTGCTGTAGGTAGGATTTAAGAGCTATAAATAAAACAGATATGCCCTGTGAGAATATCTGCTCCGATTGATGGCCCCTGCCTCTATATAAGTCGATTTAGATTTTCAACGGCGCCCGAAAGAATTCTGACCAATCAGGGCCTATTTTCCCTATGCTACACAGCTACAACAGGTTTGTCAATGGCGCTTTGCTACGGCAGACCAACAGGCTCCAGAGGGAGGGAGTAGAGGAGGAAGGGGTGGGTTTTTGAGTTGTTGACGTTCTTTTTTTAAGCTCTCGTTGCAACTCTCACATCCTGCCATACAGCAGCTTTATGTCGGACCAACAATAACTCAAATCCAACTCAAAATAAAAAGGTCACACATTGGGGGTGTTTTTAAAAAGGAGGTCTTCACTCTCGAGTAAATTTAGACAAAGCAGCGTAAAATAAACAAGGCTGCGTTTCAGTTCACTGTGGCATTTTAAGATAACAAACACTCCTCTTGAGAATTGAGGAAAAGGAAAGAGGTTTATTTTGCCAATCCCTTAAGAGCCGAGGAGCTGTGCTTTTAGAAGAGTGTGTCTGTTTGTGAGCAGGGTGGGGGTGTGGGGGGGACCTAGTAATTAAATAGGTTTTGGAGAGCAGCCTGTGCCAACAAACCCAGCGGACCCGCATTGCGTCCGGGAGGGAAGCGCGCACTGTCACCTGCTCCTGTTGCCTGGGAACCGAAGATAAGTAAACGCTTTAAGGAGGAAGGTATGGAGAGACCCGGGGCGTCAGCCTAGCGCCAGCACCATCAAGATCAGATCAATTAGGAGACCAGCTGGTGCGGTGGCTCCTCGCACACGACCGTCAACTCGTTCTCTTCCCTATGGAGTAAGCCCTCGTTTTAAATAGAGTGTGTGTGTGTGTGTGTGTGGTGGTGGTGGGGGGGTGTGGGGGGGGGGGTTAGCTGGATTTCAGAGTAGGTTGAATAAGAAAAGGGAGGCCTGGTTGGCAGCAACAGAGCCGGAGCCCAAATTTTAAATAAAAAGAAAAACAGAA
>JAOEHI010016126.1:19627-29878 GCA_025447815.1 Percopsis transmontana
CCGCCGGGGGGTGTGTGCGGGGGGGGGGGGGGGGGGGGGGGGGGGGGGGGGGGGGGGGGGGGGGGGGCGCGCGCCCCCGCGGCCCCAGCAGGCTTTCAGAGTAGCTGGAAGAAGAAAAGGGAGGCCTGGTGGGCAGCAACAGTGCCGTAGCCCCAATTTTCACTAAAAAGAAAAACAGCAGCAGCTATAGATACAGTTTGTATTAGACTGACTGACTGACACACACACACACACACACACACACTCTTTGTCTGTGGCCTTTCAATGACAGGAAGCAGTAGAAGGGGATCTGAAAGAATTGGTTTGCTTCAGGGTCCAATCACTTGCCTGGCATCAGGCCAGACAGGAAACACACAGAGGGAGAGAGAGAGAAAGAGAGAGAGTGCGTCTGTGTGTTCCACCTGCGACCCTGCGCTAGACTTCAGCACTTTGACTTGAGTCACGTCCGCCTCGTCGTCATCTGGGCAGGAATACTCCATAAAGCCTCACAAGCAAACGTACTGCTTTATCTTGGCCCACGTGAATGCACAGGTGTGACATTCATTTACAAATAGCTGGGTGAATAAAGGCAGAAGTAACCCCCCTACATCAACCAGGACCTAAGTATGTTCAGCCTCAACTACAATCGTCTCAGATTCTCAAAATCATTCTCACTTTCATTCAGTAAACATGGAGCACAGCATATGGCATATTCGCATTATTGCCCACTCAGCCAAACACACACACAGTTTCCCTGCGATGGGGCGACTGGGGGCTACAGACTGATCCGCGGCTGATATGACCTAGTTTCTATTCAAGCCCCTCTCTCTTTGTTCAGCTCCACGGTGGAGGAGGCAGCCACTGCCTGTTGGAACAAAGCACAAAACACAAGCAGTTTGGAGCCTTCCAACAAGCTGACCCTGCCTGGATACAGCCACCCCAAAAATGTCTCGCCTGCTTTTTCTGCCTCTGGTGCCTCTTGGCAACGCAAATTATGGAGATTCGGGCTTTCTGGACACTCGTTTGATACTTTTACCCACCTCAGCTCAGAAAGGCTGAAAAGCCCTAATTCCCGCTCATACCACCCCCTCTCACCCTAGTTCTGGTGGGAGGCAGGCATGCTGAGGTATTATTTTAGGGAACAGAAAAGTGCAGGAAGTGGGAGGACATGATTTTTGCATCATGATGGTGCGATATGAGATGGAGGTGTGGTTTCTGTTATAATCAATGCTGGTCTAAGCTTTGATACATCTGGTGTTTGGTCACTGTGGTTAGCAAACTCTATGGGGACTCAAATACACCTAGGCTACATCTATTGCAGAGATAGACTTGACTAATTAAGACCGGTTTGTTCTAGTTGTCGCCTCAGAGCGTTGACCTTGAATGGCTGAGGTCTCGCCTCACATTCCATTAGGACAAGGACATCTGGAAATTTAAAAAGCTAAATCGGAGCCTGCGACGAGTGTGTGCGGATCCTTAAACAAAACATTTGTGTTATTCTACTCCCCGCATTGAACGCACCTGACAATTCTCAGTCACAGAGCCCTCAATTAAATATCAGTCATGAACATGGCGTTCAGAGAGAAAACAGACGGCCAACTTCAAACACACATCTATACAAGCTGGGATAATTTCCCTTGAAGGGCAACGGATTTTAATAAACACCTGGAACCGTTGCTGCCCTTGCCTCTTGTCAAATAAAATGTAAAGGAGTGTTTGAGATGGCTGGGTCAATGAAACAGGCCACACTCCCTCCTGACGACTTGCTGACGAATTAATACACACCTGGAGGAGACAGTGGGGGATGAACAAAGATTCTCACCTGATGGGACAGAATCTAACAAGTGAGGACTATTATGAGCAGCATTCTGTAGAAATGTAAAAGTAAAAGGTGATGATAAACTGAACAGTAATCTACTGTATATAGAATGTCTTGTAGTTGATTATAGTCTACTATCAGTTATCTCAGTTATCCAGTTTCCAAAGAAAAAAGGAAATTCACAAAAGGGTGATTCATTCAAAAGGGACACTCCTTAATTTGTGTCAAGAATGATCCTTGTGGTGGACACAGTGAGCAGGGCGGAGGAACAGACGCTGCAGAGAGGTTAGACGACACAGAACGAGGCAGAAGCAGCCACGCCTCCTACCTGCATGTGCTCCGTTGAGCTGCTGCTCAAATCGTCGCCGGACTCCGAGTCATTCTGGAGCCTGTTCGACCCCTCGTCTGACACGAGGGTCACCGCCTTCTCGCTGTCGGGACTCTTGCTGTTGTGGTCGCTCTGGCGCGCTTTCGCCGGCGGGGACTCGGCCCGCGAGCGCGGCAACGCAACATGGTTGCCGTGGTGATGGTTGTTGTTGTTGTGCAGGAGGACCAGCTCGGCGACCATCTTGCAGTGCAAGGGGCTGCCCAGGTTCTGGTTGGCGTCCCTGGGCAGCGCGGGGGGAGTCACGCGGTCCAGGGACGGCGACGGCGTGGACGAGGGCGACGGCCGGCCGAAGCTGGACATCTCCTGCGGCGGCCTGTTGAGGTTCTCATTGGAGGCCCGGGAGATGTCCAGAACGGTGGGCTTGGCCCTCGGGGCGGGCTTCGGCGGGGGCATGAGCGCCCGCCGCACCTCCCGGACGTACTGGGCCGGCACGTAGAAGGCCTTTGCACCCTCCTCTCTCCTCACCTGCCACCAGTCCTCGTTGGTCTTCCTCACCAGCGCGTAGCACTCGCCCTGGCGGATGCTCACCATCTTGTCCTTGGCCTTGTACTCGTAGTCGTACTCCACCTCAATGTACACCTGGCCCAGGGCCACGGGCGTCCCCTCCCTGTCCGCCATGGCTGCTGCAGTGACCACCTGGACCCTCAGCTGCTCCGCGCCCCCAACTTGGGAGGTATCTTCATGTCCGACTGGGCCTGCAGGAGATGGGGAGACAGAGGGAGACTGAGACAACCCTCCCAGTACACAAGGGCACGAGAGTATTACTCACCTAATTACCACGCAGTCCTCTGCTACTGTCTGGCTCACACGATGACGCTCTATTGCCAAACACACTACACCGGTGAATAGCTGAGAGAGACCTGGAGGCAACCCCCCCCCCCCCCCACACACACCCACACAGCCCTCTCTCATTACCCAAACCCACAACAGACCGTTAACAGATTGCTGTTGTAACCGATAGGACCACACAGGGTATGCGCCACAGCAACCTGAGCATCCACACGTGCCGACCCTCTTTACAACTGCAGCGAGAACACCAGAGAAACTCGAGTCCCAGAGGCCTTGCCCCTAAATGTCATCTTCTATTGGGGTCTAATTGGGATGTACTCGAGTACTCATTATGTAACCACACACTTCACTAGTAAAAAGAAATTCCCTTAAGACTATAAGACTTATAGCCTGTAAAAGAGACTAATGTTACATTATACAAAGCAGCAGGGGTATAGTTTTGTTATATGCTAATGTTTGCTTGTTTTAAGCAGTCGGCTAATCTCTGTTATTGACCTAACAAATGTAAGCCTAGCCCTGGCAAACAAGGTCAGACCGAATGTCAGAATGTACATTTTAATTCTGGAGTACTCCTTTTTAGTGAAGCCATTTTTAAACGTGTTAAGAGTACTCCACTAATAAATTACTTGAAATGTTCAACACTACTATAACCTGTACTTAGACAACTTAAATTGAAGTAGAACATCAAAGGTTCAGTTCCTTAAATGCAAGTGCGAGATTTGTATTTTTATTTGTTTAAAATAGTACTTCCCAATTAATACATGGTATAAATACAGTGACCTATACAGTCCCCCTATGTGAACAGGACAGCTGGACCCCCCCTCTAAATACTTGGGCTTGTTTAGGGGTGAGGGGGGTAGCCTGCCATCGTTTTATCCATCAGAGAAAACCCCTCCTCTGACAGCCTAAAAATACCCCCCCCATCCAGGGTCCATGGCTCTCCTGCCGCAGTGGAGCTGCCTAGCCATGACTCATATCAAATTATCTTTCTTCCTCCCCTAAATAGCAGCCACCGCGGACCGACATCCTGGAAACAGAGGCAGTAAAAGCAGGTGCTTTTAGCAGGGTGCGAGAACACGCTGTAGAATCTATAAAGGGGCTTCCTTCCTTGTGTAAAGGAATATGTAACCCCACATTAAACCTCAGAGGCAGACTGACAGATACAACCCCAGAATAGATATAGGGTGTGTGCGTGATTGGGGGTGGGGGGGGGGGGGGGCACCGTCTCAGGCGATGCGAGACCGTCAGACTGAGGAGAGGTGAGACAGGTGGAGATAGGATGCATAGACCTAATGGTCTTATTATGTAATGCCAGTTATTGTGTGCGTGTGGGGTGGTACTCCTGGCCTGTCTCAACAGAGGATCTCGGCCATGATGGCACATCTGAGTCTTTGATGAATGACTCTCAGTCAGAAGACACAGCAAAAGAAAAGTCAGCACGATTATTCAGTCCCAGACAGGAGAAAGTGTGTGTGTGTGTGAGAGAGTGAGTGAGAGACTCGGTCAGACATGCCATTGTCATAGCATACGCCCACTCACCCCCCAAGTCCACTACATATGTCAACTAAGCTGGAATGCCAACGCCCGCCAAGCAGTCACATGATCATGGCAGCATCACCTTGCGGAACGGGCCGCCTTCATTGTGTGGCTAACATGTGCTCAGATACAGATTAAGTACAAAGGGCTCTGTTACGTTACATGATGTGTGGGCCCCCACAATAGAGCCGTGAGAATGTCACCCAATAGACGGGGGCTATCTGTTGGGTCTGCAGCTGGGGTCTGCGTAGCCTTAGAATACGTCAGAGAAACACGCTCATCCTAAACATTAATTTCTAAAATTACAATGGGGTATTTAGCAGACGCTCCAAAGCGACTTACAATTACATGGTGCTATAAAAGGAGCAGGTAGGGGTTAGGCATCTTACTCAAGGATGCTTACAGGTAGGCCAACTTGAACCCACCACCTTCCGGCTGGGAGTCCAACACCTAGACTATCCTGCCCCCTAAAAAAAAAAAGAAGCCTGGAGCACATAAATCAACAACAGAGTTTCCCTGTACATCAATGTAATCAAAAACACTGAATGATAAAAGTTCAAGCTAAGCATAATAATTCTATATACACAACATTTTCACTGTAAACTATGCAAAACTATGCAGATTCTAAGCTTATCAATATAAGCAGTATAAATGTCAAAAACTAGAAGTAGTTCCATGGCTGGAGATCAAGAATTACATCATCCTTTGGCAGGGACCTACATTTTAGTCACCCCACTTCGACAAAAGTACTGTCTCTTTTTTATTCTGAAGATCTGGCACAGTACCAGAGAGAGTATATTTAATCTCGAATTCATTCTGTTGACTGCATGGTGGCAAATTGAAGTAAAGCCAACTTGTTGCTCTGTGAAAAACGTTTGGCACGGGTTTGGAATGATTAGAAATGGGTTTTGTCTGTCTCTTTCTGGTGCATTGATGGTTTCTGAAAGGTTAACACCTGCATCTCAATTCGCCTTATAAAATATTATAAATGCTGGCAGGGAATAGTACTAAGTAGCATGTTACGATATAAAATTACATCTTATATTCCATACAAAACGGGCATTGTTGATATTCACGTTAGTCGCCAGGACACACGGAGCAGGCGCCTAAAGGGAGCTAGGCTACTTGTGAAGATCACGACATGTGCTTTTGTCCGCATACATATGCTGTCCAGCCACGCGAACACCAAAATACCAAGAGATTCCGGGCGCCTTTGTCCCAGTGGTTCATTCAAAGCAGATGTCGCCAAGCATCCATTCCAACACGTGTAGCTGGCTGCAGCATTTCACATCGTGGGTGCATACTTTATCCAACGCATATTATATAATGGTACGCAAGGAATTGCCTAGTTGTTGTTGTTGAAACTGCGCAATGTAAAGCCTAAACGAGAAGCAGCCTGCCTCATAAACCATGGGGCTGAGTAGCCAAACAATGCCCGAGGTGGGCTGCCCTTAGGGGGGGACGTAGATGGGGGTAGGGACTCTCGGCTAGGGCCCTAAATAGACTGCTGAAATACAACAAAAGAGTTCAGATATTCATTTACAACAAAATACCGATTCGACCAACAAGAATTACCAGGACCGCCAAAGGAAAGGAAAGAAGGAGCCTCGTCTCAGAGCAGTGTGCCGAGTCGCCGACATATATACATTACTGGACATGGTGTTATAACACCGTGGGTCAAATGCGAAAGTCATTGTATCCAAGCAAACCGCGAAATAAACTCAAATAATCCCAGAGATGCATTCCTGAGATAATTAGCTAAACCCGTAGTCTACACGAACACTGTTGCGATCACATGGGGCGTTAAATCACTGACGAATGGTCTTAACAGGAACGTAGTATTTTGTGAAACAGCTAGGAAAATGTAATACCAAGAGTTTACAAATCATATGCAGAGGACTGCAGGTTCATTCAGACCCATCTGAAATAGCCACGACAATAAACAAACTAGCTCCCCGTTTTGCAACAGCACGCACGGCAACAAAGTAACTCAAAGAAACCAATGGGCTTCCAGTGATCTAAACGATGGAAAAGCCGATATAAATGGTCGGTACAAACCTGTGTAAACCGAATCCTTTCCCTCTCCAACCTGTTCCAACCAGAGGGGCGATGGCGACGGAACTTTCCCACCTATTTTAATTCGTAGCTCCGGGAAAGTCTGCAACCAAGTCAATCGTCTGTTCCCAATCCACCGCCTCGCCTCACCTCCCACCGACAGACACTGCTATCGCGCTGCCCTCTTACCCCGCCCGTCCAACAGCGATGAAAGACAGCCAGACTCGGCACATACTCGGCGTGCCCCCTTGTGGTTCAATACCTAAGCGAAGTCAATGGTGGTTAGATTTTATGTTATTATATCCATTACTCGTTTATGGCAAAGTCACAGTTTGAATAAGCATGCAGTCCAACTTTTGTTTGCTTTACAGTAGGCCATGTCATATAAGCCTGCACAGCAAAAAGCTTCACAAAAGCAGGATCATGAATTATACAATAGGCTATAGAGCAGGAAAAGGCTTAGTATTTCAAATACGGTGCAAGTGCAATCTGTATGGACGTGGACTTGTCTTAGGCTATAAAACAGTTAACACTTATTACAGAATTAATTATGCATTTCCAAAAATTAGGCCCAGTGTAAGTGGAATTGGACATCCTTGCAAATTTAATTTAATTTAATAGCACCCCCTGCTGGTGTAACGGGCTAAGTGCAAATACATTCTCAGTCAATAGAAGTCATGGTGAAAATATACCACGAGAAGTAAATAGTCTTTGTTGTAAATATTTTTATTCCAGTTTTCATGACAGTGAAGTGTGTATCCTTTATACATGAGCATTTCTGTTGCAACCTGATAAGACCACTGAGGTCTCAACCAGATTTTTTAAACACACACACACACACACACACACACACACACACAAATAATGATGCATTCTTCAGTAGTTAAAAGCACAATCATAATTTTCAATAGATCAACTACAGAATGAGAAATACATATCAAAGTGCAAAAAAATACTAACTATACGTTTGTTTTAGTACATACACTATTGCTCAATTCAACAGTAATTCCCACTTCTTGGCTAATTCATAATTTTCACAAGAATATGGTCCAATATTGCACTTGTAATGTAAAGTCAGGGTGGACCCAGGGCAAAGAAAGGCCAATGAGGTTGTAAAACACATTTTCTTGTAGTAAATACAATGAAGATAATAAAAGGTGATAAATAAATATTGGTCTCCTCAACCCTTGACCAGCTCTTTGGGAAAGATCCTTAAATCTATAATACTAACTAGAGTCTCACAGATTGCTCAGACGTTTTTTTCAGAGCTCTCTGTGTCTCATGTCGTTGTGTAGCCCAAGCCATTCTTGCTATTGTAAAACTACGTATTGTATACTGATGAGATTATGGTGTGCTTCACCATTTAACGTGGCCTTTAATGTGCAGAACAAGCTGCTATAGGATTTGAAATAAAGCAGCTTCAGTTGCCAGATTTAAAAGCAAAACTGTCCCGTTTCTGTGTCTGCAGCACGCTTTACATTATTCCCCCCGGGTCATCCACCTAAGGAGTGTCACATTCTAACCCTTAAAGAAATATAAAATATAAAAGATGGACAATAGATCAGTGCTCTCTCTTATGGGTACAATAAGGCCGTGGCGTACCAGATCCAGACAGCGATTAGTGTTTATACGTTTCTTTTGCGCCCCCCCGACACCCTTACACATACTGCATGTTCTTGGCACAGTCTAGACTTAAATTACCGACAACTGTGCAGAATGTTTTTGGTTTATTTGTTAATCTCAGTTTGTTACCTAGACAGCCGTTTTCCTTTACTTTTCAACGTAGGCTGACGGCAAACGGGAAAAACAAAACGGATGCACGTGAATATGAATTCATATACTTGAATAAGTATTTTGTGTGCAATAATGTTGAGGACGTCAGGGTGGAATCAGTGTGACATTGGATTGGAGAGTAGGGTTCATCTTCAGCAGCTATAATGGGAAGGGAGGGGAGAAGGGTATAAGTACGACAAACGATGCCAGCGTGACAGTTTCAACATGCATAATACACTATTAGACCATTTAAAAGTTCTTCCTCTATTGATAAGCATAGGACGGCATGTGGGATCAGAACGTGATACGAACTCGAAGTGTTCAGGGTTCTCTTGCTTGAGGGTGCCTCCGCCTCGGATGCCCGCAGGCGGCTGGTTGTTCTGGACGTTGGCCCGGTTCATGCCGGGGTGCGTGGGCAAGGCAACGGGCTGCTGGCCCGGGCGGATAGGCTTGGCTAGGGGTGACAAAGAACACAGTACACTCACTTGGCAGGGATTGATTCACAAATGTGTCACAAAATTGACTGTTAAAAATAACTACATTTTTGAAGGTATTGATTTGGTTATTTTTTATGTGGTGGCACATGAACTATGCAACATGACCACATACAGTACGTAGATTGATTTATGAATCTTTATCAAAAGGATTTTATTCTTGCTTTACAAGTCACTTTTGTGTCATTTGATATTTAATAACCAAGAGTTTTCATATAGAGTACATTATTTGGTAGAATACGAAGTATTCATTTGGAAATGTAAAAAAAAAAAGCCTGTTTTCTTGCAATTATGATTTAATGATCATTATTTAAGAAAAGATCTCATGATTGTAAAATATACTAGTTCTCTCTCTGTGTGCGAGTGTGTGCGTCTCCCCTGACCTATCTGTGCTGAGTGCCCTCTTCTGGCCATGTTCTTGGCCCGGACGGCCTCCTTGATGCGGTCCACCTCCTGCTGGTAACGCTTGCGGTCCCGCGATGCGTTCTCTTTGGCCTCCTTCAGGGCAGCCTCCAGGGCTTTGACCCGCTCTGCAGTGGCGCGCAACCGCTTCTCTAGCTTAGGAAGCTCACAGCGCAGGTCTGCGTTGTCACGAACCAACTTCATAAGAGAGTGGTGGATAGGCAGGGAATTAGACAACTAGGCTAGAGGTGTAGGGTAAACACAGGTGTGTATATATCAATGCTGGTGCACCGAAAACTATAATTCATGTTATGAGCTGTAAAGGGTCCTAAACAAATCCCTTCCAAGTAAATTATATGGACAAGTGTGTACAAACTACGTAAAATGGTGAATAAGCATGCATTTTCATCTGCACAAACTTCAAATACAAATCAGGTTTAAACAACAAGCACCTGCTTTTACCTGCTTGTGAACTTTGGTGAGCTGTTCCAGATTGTTCTCCAGGAAGGAGATCTTCTGTTTCTGGGCGGCGCTGCCTCCGGTGTCGTCCGTGTCCATGTCGGATCTCTGTTGAGTCACAACGCCACACCGTCAGCATTCATTAACAGGCATGGGAACACCTCACCATGCGCTGCCATCACCCCGTGCTTTATCTCCCCTGAACTCAAGTCACTGTATTTAGTTCTGGTCTATGAGAAAGCCCACCCCAGAGCCTGTGGTGAGATTTAATAGATGGCTGTGAACAAAAAGAAAAACCCATTTGTGACTAAAAGGGAGGTAAGCAGTAAATGTGGAATCACATGACTTCAAGAGATATTATATCTCTCCAGTCTAGGACGGGCCAGTTCACTGTAGCTTCTTATCTCAACATACAAGCAGCAGCCAGGGGTGTGTGTGTGTGTGTGTGTCTGTGCGTGCGCGTGCGTGTGTGTCTGTGTGTGTGTGCGTGCGTGCGTGCGTATGTGTGTGTGTGTGTATGCGTGTGTGCGTGTGTGTGTGTATGTGTGCATGTGTGT
>JAOEHI010016136.1:0-29877 GCA_025447815.1 Percopsis transmontana
GATAGATAGATAGATATATTATCTATCTATCTATCTATCTATCTCTCTATCTCTCTATCTCAGAATCAGCTTTATTTGCCATGTATGTGTTCACATACAAGGAATTTGTCTCCGGTGTTTCGTTGCTCTCAATGTACTTACATAGAACATTTAACTATTTATATAAAAATTCAACGATTAAAGTTGTGAACAAGAAAAACAATAACAACAATGACGGGATATGCATGTATACAATATACAGTACAGCTTGCTTGTTTGTTTCAACTGAGTGATGGCCTGTGAAAAGAAACTGTTCTTGTGTCAGGCTGTTTTGGCATACAGTGCTCTGTAGCGCCTACCAGAGGGAAGAAGTTGGAACAGGTTGTAACCAGGGTGTGATGGATCTGCAATTATTTTTTTCTCCGAATCCAGACTCTGAACACGTATAATTCCTGGATGGAGGTCAGGTTGGCACCAATGATTTTTTCTGTAGTCCTGACAGTCTATTGTAGTCTGTTCCTATCCAGACTGTCAGGACGTATAGTCATAGACATATAATACAAAAAAAAGTAACTTTTAAAAAGTTTGCTGCATTCTAAAAGAAACACTGCTGATGGTTTTAACTGACTCCTCCGCTCCTGAAATACGAATCCAGCACAGGAGAATTCTCTCTCGCTTGCGGTGCTTGATGGTCAGTGTTCCTTGTTCTTGATTGCACTGATAGGTTTTGATGTGCTAGCACAGCTATCGATGTGCTTCCTCAGCAATGAAGTTCCAATCTTGCGGCTATCGTAAGACTTTAGGTCGACTTTTACATGCAGCAAAGCCCTGTACGATGTCATAAAATAATCTTAACATGAACTCTGCCTGGGCTATTTACCCGCAGCATTGGAAAGTCTGGCTGCTGTTTATGATTAATGATTGGTTAATGAGCATCGATTATCAGAACATTTTCTAAATGAGCTTCCCTAGTGTCAAAGGTACCTCCACTGTTTCCATCACCGAAAAACATCTACAGTCTAGAACATCTAGACAGACATGCCGATACTAAGTTTGAGGTCCAGCCGTTGTTTATGCATGTCTGGACACCCGTTACCATTCAGCAGCAAGGTTACTATTTTCTTTTTCAGTGCAGGACTATGCTATCATTTGGATGCCCGCCCCTTCCTCTTAACTGTGCAGATGGATTTAATTATTTTAAGTGAACACACTCTCGGGGCTGATAATATCATGCTTCTGTCACCTGTGGCTTGTAATTATAGGCCTAGGATTCACGGTTGTACTTTATGGACACTCAGCGGCCAGTCCTCCATCTTTCCACCCTTTAAGCACACATGAATGATTTATCATACAAGGGTGGATAAAGTCTCAAATAAGCTGTGGGAAGACAGAAAGGTGAAGCAACAGCTGTTATTTTCAATGTGCAGCAACCGAATGATTAGAAAGTCTACCTACCGTTGAAAGGTAACAACATTATAGGGGTTTGTTGGGATTTTACGCATTAAATCACCTTTTAAAGAGTAAAAAATTATACACAAAAACCGATGGAACTCTAAACAGGTTAAACACAGTCTATTGCTATTGCTTTACCTCATTGGCTCAAACTGATACAGCTGCTCCATTTGTTCTTCTTACACATTGCTCGCCATAATCATTTGCCTACTTTTATTATCAAAAATACTTATTATTTTTCATAGGAAATGCCCACTGCTGCCCCCCTTGTTGCCGACCCTGCTTCATTACCAAGGTTGGAATTTAAATAAAAAAAGGAATATAGGCTATCATAACAGAAGTGAAACAAATGGTTGTCACATTAATAATGGTTGCTCACGGTCACCCTTTTGTCCACTCATATTTATCGACATGAATCCCAATTAGTGTAATTGTTAAATTTATGCAAGATATAACATGGAAAATGCTTATTGAGCAACGGTAACTTCAGTCATGATGATCGTTTGTTTTCGTGAATGGTCGAATGGTGCGTCACTTTAACTGTTGCTGCCGCAAGGATTTGTAAAGGAAAGTCCAGTGTACCCTATGCTAAAGGAGATAAGCAAGGAAGCATTAAAGCACCTTTCCTTAGCATTTCATTTTACCAGCTCTTATCATGGCTGCCACTTAAAACCTTCCGGGTCATTCTACTCAGTTAGGAAAGTTCCCAAGCAAAAAAGACTATTCGACCGCAGCCCGGAAGTTGGCCTACCTGTGAACATCCTTGAGCAGGATGCTCCTCGTAATTGTACTAATTGTAAGTCGTTTTGGATAAAAGCGTCCGCTAAATTACCTAATTGTAATTTCCAAAATCATAAATAAATGCATTGTTACATTTACTTCCAATATGTTTGATCTGCATTTACCGACTAGAGGATGCACACAATTTAACGATTAGAGGATGCACACAAATCTACTTTATTGTACTTTTCTTCTTCTTCTGTGGTATCTAACAAGGCCAGTGTGTTCCCCTCATGAGTTTCCACTAGTGGCCAATAGCTATATATTATCTTGTGGAGATCTAGCTAATTCATTATAAGTGAGCCCTTACCATTAATTACTTTTTTATCCAGATTTCACAAATTGTATTACATGTGAAGTCCATTATAACTTAAAACTTGTTGAAGTGAAGTTGTGTATATCCAGTGTGTGTATTATCACTACTTTGAAACACTGTCTATACAGTGTATATTCATTGCTCTCCTAAAATAGGCCATTTGCTATGTAATTTACACACCCCAGATTTACATTATGGTATTTGTAATACCATAAAAAAAATTCTAAATTGCTGCTCCTGACAGCGAGGTCACATGACGTATTGTCATGTGATCTAGCCACACATCAAACCTGGCTGGTGAATTCATAGATTCATACATATGTTGTCAATGTTGATTTCTTGTTTTCAGTCAAACAAAAGCCTACTTTTGTTGTATTCAATTCATCCATGTGTGACAAAAATGCTTATATTTACATCTGAAGTGCAATAAATATATAAAATGTATAAAATAAAGAGAATTTCATTACCATCCGCTCTAGACCTGTTCATGACCTGAGTACAGTTGGTATCTTTCCCATTGTACTTGTCCACTGGTCTACATCAGTAGATGTATACATCTACTACATCAGATTCTTTTCTTGTTGTATTGCAACATATCAAAGACAACATATCACCTAATTATAGAATACATATCACAGTTCCAGCTATTATGCTGGTAGTTTATTAGCATTACAAATACAAGGCCTTCTGTTTATGCAGTTGATGTTTCTCACATGAATTGAATTAAGATTTTTGGAGGGGTATGTGCTCTTGCAGTTTCAAACCAAAATTATGCTTAGTAATGGTTGTTACAACCACAAGGGTAGTTCTGGGAAAAATCGAGGAGTTTTCCTTTAATTCGTGAAAAATCTATTTTGCTATTCCATCCGGTGGTGGAATTCTGAGCAATGGAACTTCTTGCTCTCTCTATTCTAATGAGCTCATTTAAATCCTTATTCCAGCTTTGACAATAAAGGGGACATTGTTCACTGACCTGCAAACACATGTTTTAAGGGTCAAGACGCTTTAAGTTGGCTGAACACAATGTATGCACTGGGAAAGTTTACAATCCTTAAAAATCCATATTTAGCCCCCATAGCATAGATCCACAGAGCTTTTACTTCTGTAAGAATTAACGTACTCAAACTGAGTGAACTATACCCACTCCCATACCCAAATGAAAAATGTATGCATAAAGAAAGTTGTTTATTATTCTAAAGCCATATTTTAAGGTATTGCATTTCAATGTTGTCACTACAATCCTAGGGAATGCTTTTAAAATGTGCTCTTCTTTTTTCCTTTTGTAGGAAGCCAAAGGTTAACTCCTTTGTCATGGAGAAGGGCCAAGTCCTCCTATTCCTCCCCCTCTATTTCGTGGGTTGTTGTGTCTACTGCTACCATGGTGATTCTCGTACAGCTCCCAGGGTGCATTTGTCTTACAAAGGTGAGATGTATTTTCTTCCAACTTTCTCAGAGTTCATTTGGTGTGTCCTTGCAGCTATTCAATGAATATATACTGCCGGATTTCAAATCAAATCGAATGGAAAGTTATCGAATAAGCATCTTAAAAAGCATCAGCATATCTTTTGCTCAAAAGGGAAAAGATTGCTAGCTTATCTTAATTGCTTTCCATAAGCATATCTAAAGCTATAATGGCCTGACGTCTGGGAGTTCAAGACTAAATTATGGCAATTTCCAAAATGCAATTCATAACACACTTAATTAACACACTCAACTTTATATGGCAGTTAATCTCACAAATTTAGGTGAATAGTGGATAAACATAATCAAATGTTTAAACAAAAACACAAGTCATGGGATATAAATTAAATAAACATATTTGGAAATGAGCAAAGCAATGATAAACTTTACAACAAAGCAGTGAAAATCTGTCTCAGATAGATGCGTGAAGGTGTGTGTATGGACTTGTTGTGAATGAGAGGAAGGCCAGAGATAGACTGACTCAGGGTTATTGTGTGCGTAGATGTCCATGAAACAGATTCCAATTCTCAGAAAGCAGATAGGCCCATGGTGTAAGTGCAGTAAAAATAGCCCTCAGCTATGGTGGCTGTGTGTGTGTGTATCGCAAAAGCACAGGGAAGCCCCCCGAAGAACGTAGCCGTGGCCTTGCTCCAGTACATGCTTAGAAATGCTCAAAGGAAATGTGCACAATGCGGGCTGGGCCCTGTCACCTTGCCCCCCGCTTATGCTGGGTTTACACCAAAAGAATGGCAACGGAAACAATATTTTGTGCATAGTTTACACCCACTGACTCAAAAGGCTACTGCCAACTGTCTCCCTTTTTACAGATTTACTGTAGCTACAGTATGACTTGCCAGGTGAAAAACTTTACGTGGTTTTCCACTGTTGGAACCAACCTTGTAGGACCTCTTCCAGAAAAACTGCTGGGCGGGGTTCTAATCATACACAAAATATGTCTTTCGAGCGAATCTCTTAATTACACCAATATTGTTCATGTGAAAGTTTGTGCCAATAGAAACAGTATTTATGAAAGCTAGCTGATTATATTTTCGATGTGTCTGAACAACCAGGAAATGTCCCAGTCTAGTGAAACTGGTGAAGAGTGTGAAGTTGTAGTCTTGGTTTATGTTCAAGACATATAAAAACATTTATTTTCAGCAAAAGCTATTAATTAATAGCAATGTTGGTGTAATTAATTAACTACACCAACATTGTGCATGTAATAGATGTAGTTATAAAGATCGCTACTTCCAAAGTACTCTGGCATATGGTCTGGAGACACGTCCGTAAGAGGAGAAAATGAAATCTAGCATTCTGCGTCAGTTCTGGCAGGCCACAGAGTCAAGAGCAGCTATCAGCTGACTCCAGCTGACCAAATCCAAACCCTGCCCATATCAGCTGATTGATTTCTACACACTCAATTGGCAACTCTCAAACAGGGCGCCTTACTTAAATGCTGCTTCAATCTACTGGCTTAGCTGCTACTGCACGCTGCTTGCAAACTTATGCTCATCGACAGTACTTTCCAATTGGCCAGTACTACTCACCCTGTTTATGACCATGTCTCTTGCTGCTAACAACGACGGTCCATGGCAAATCGAAACCATCGATGAGAAAAAGGATTTTACTCAATAACTGCAAACTGCCGCAAGTACTTCATCTTTTAGACTATTTCCTGCTAGTTGATTACCCAAACGCAAAATCAGACCGATGCATTTCAACGCTAAAGCGCACTTTCGCGCATTTGGATTCTCTGCTGGCTCCTAGATTAGCAGGAAGAGCCAGGGAGGATGGCCTGTCTGGGTAACTGGGGGATGTCCCCAGAAGCTGCTGCTGTTCCCCGTCTTAACTTTTCATGAAGCCATGAAAAAGACGGAGAACTGTATGTAAATTATGTAAATAAAATGTAAATTATAAAACATGCTACTATAAACCGCGGTTAAAACTGTCGCAAAATCATTACATCAACTTGTGAGCAGGACCAGCCCTGACAGTGTTAAAGATTGGCATGCCCCCCGCCCCCCATTCCACACCCCATTCCACACCCATCCTACACCCATCCTAACTTCATTCTTCAACTGAACACTTTAATGCAAGAAATTAAACATTGTAAAACAATATTAATAGGCTGGGAGCTGATTGGTATGAGCTAGATGGAGAGGTTGGGTCATCTTGGTCACTGGGGGATGGTTGAGATGAGGTGGATGGAGAGGCTGGAGTCCCTTGTAAATACTTCATTAGAGAATCTTAGATAATTATGTGTTTGCATATTACTCTATTTATGTTATCATGATTGCATATGTTCATACATGCTTACCATCATGTTATTGCTTTTAAACTTCTGTCTGCTGCTGGCCTATTCGGGGGAATAAAGCTGCTGTTTCGATAGTAGAAGCCCCCTGAAATAGCCATTCCACCAAATATAAATTGTTAATAGCATACTTCTATATGTCCTAATAAATTGCTTTTGTATCATAAGAAGAGAGTGGTCTGACTGAAATGCGTGTATTGGGCTTCTCCATGCTGCCCTTTACCTCTGTGCCACTGATTGGGCTTGGCCCTTATACCGCTGCTTGCAGCTATACAGTATTTCCATTTGTTATTCTTGACCACATTATTTCTCAAAGAAAAATTAGAGGGTTACTTTTACTTTTAAATGTAAAAGAATGTACTTTTATACTTCAACTAAAGTAAAATGAAATGGTACTTTAACTTTTAGCAGAGTATTTGCACTTGTACTTGATTAAGGAATGTGTGTACTTCTACCACCTCTGGTTTTTGGAGGCCATGAGTCAAAAAAGGTTTAGGCTGTTTTAACACTACCGCCATTATCACACAAAGTGACAACCAGTCCATGGTCTTTCTCATTACATCATCCATTCTTAGTCCATCATCTTGTTACCTGGGAGGGATTAGGTGGTCTACTTTCTTTACCACAAAGCCTGTTCCTCTCCCAGCCATTGTTTGTTTTGCAAATGCTGAAATCTAAACTTGGACAAGGTTCATGGGAAATAAGTGGGAGAATAGCCTCTATAAAAACCCAATATTAATCTAAGAGGTTGACATAGTCTTGTGGACAGGCCAAGTAGTCTATACTTGATAGAACTCGAAAATACAAAGTTGGAAAGAGGAGGATTATTTGGGTTGATGTAATATATGACTTATGTTTATGCTCCCATTCTGTGAAGAGTGGCTGCAGAATATATATACACGGATCATATAGCCTATATCATTTTCATACCATATCATTTTTTGCAGTGACAGAGAATACGTTGATTTAATTAGTCTTGTTCCCATGGAATCTACATTTGCCAAAAAAATGTTTGGTTAAGTTTTCTCTGACAATTCTGACCACTCATCTGGCCATGTAAATAAACTCTAGGTCAAAAGTATAATGCAAAATAATCCACTGGACAATTGGGGTACTGTGTTAATTGCTAATGGAATCCAGGCTAAATGGGCCTCTTTAGTGGCAGGCACTGAACATGTCTCTGTCAGTGACAAGCTACTTATTGAGTTTTCTAATAAGGTGGTGTTTTTATTCAGTTGGTACTATATGTTAGCAGTTTTGGGGGATTCTTCCTGTAATGGAAAGGTTTGCCAATGACAAACCCATATAGATTTGTGACCAACAGTCTCAGGATGCAGGATTTTCTTTTTGAAGTATACTTGGGGAGCAACACATTTTCTCTAAAACGTTCGCTATGATCTGGAACTTGATCTTGTTTTTGCTGCGTTTTATGGTCGTGAAATACCACAAACAATCGCTTTGTTTTCGTATTCCGTGTTGACAGATAGTGTATCCAATCCACAACCCAATCCAATCCACAAAAATGGGACTTGGGGATTGGGGAAAGGTGTGGGCAATTGTTAATCACCTGTCTCCTTTTTAAGCAGTAGGAGAAACACAGTTGGAGAGAGATGCCAGCGAGCCAGAAGGCTGGCAGAAGTAGGACCCAGGGAAATGTTTAAATCCTGTAAAACTAGTACGTGCCAGGCAGTGTGAAGTCCTGTATTACTGTTATATACTCACTGACTATGTGTGGAGAACATTACCTGTGGAATAAATCCATGCAGAGCAGGTGTAAACTCTGATACTTCCGTGTGGACAGTGCATATATACCACAGTTGCTATTTACAAATCCTGTGGTTCTGAATCTGTCATATCACAGTTCAGACTAATTGAACTGCTTGTTCTAAAACACACTAGGGTTAATTATGCACAGGTGTGTGTTCTCAATGGACTGCCTTTGGTACCCCCTTGCATCACACCCAACAGTCTGGCTCCCCCCACCAAACACAACTACATGAAGTTAAATAGTGGTGTTGAGCTAAACTAGCAAGGCAAACAGCATTTAATCAAAAACTTTTATACCCCTATTGTACATCAACTCAGGGCTGTACGCATTTTACTTTTTAAGTGATGCAGTACTGTACTGAGGCAGCAGGATTGGAGAATCCATCTAGCCTGGTGAAAACATCCTAATATTGAAAGCTCTGCAGTTTTTGTCACTTTGCAAGTTTAGGATTTTGATTTTAATTGAATGCTTAGTTGAAAGTATGAGAGATGAAGGCATTTTTTGAGGAAATGTGTCTTTTATAATTCTGTTACGTTTGCTCTTCAAGCAAACTGAACTCACCCCATGTCTATAACAATGGTCTGTAGACCAACATTAATTTGACCGAGGCGTGAAACCACATTGACCGGCTTTGTAGGCACATTATGTTGTTTTTGAGAACCAGTAGAACCCAATGGCTATCAAACCAAAAATAGATTTGGTTCCTTAAATACTGCATCCAAAGTGAATCCCAAACATCGGCGTGTGGTGGTAAATAATTTATACAGTCTATATTTATACAGTACATAAAGTTAAATTTAACATTGCATGAAATGTATCAAGTGTCAAATGAATTTATCTACACCTGATTCCTGACATATGACATAGCACGTAGACAACCATCTTATGGTTCATAGATCTGCACTAAGTATAATAATATCCCAGAATGACAGATTTTGTCCAGGGTGTTAGCGAAGCAGGTGTCTGTATTTTTCAATGGATGACAGCCCTGGCCCAGAGAGGTAGCTGCTTTTCAGGATGGGGTCTTTGGAATGGGATGAGAGAGATCCTGAGAATAACAGGTCTGTGCCGATACACACACACACACACACAGAACTCTATGCCAGGCACTTCACAGAGCAGTGACGTCTGGGATTCTACACATCATCTGTTGATCACTCACACAGCTGCACTGAAGACACTCAGATGACCACACTTTGCCACCTAGTTAGAGTCTCGGTGAACTACTGTCAGATACACCTGTAAATAGACATGCATGTGTTTGTGTATACACTTTGTTGTTATGGACACATGACCACAGAGCTAAGCAGAGGTAATCACTGTTTTTTGGGGATTTGGGAATTAGTTTACTCAGATCATTGCGTGCTCACTTACAGAGTGCATGTCCACCACACACTTGCAATAAATACAGGACCTCCTGTCCCAGACCTTTAATGTCCTCATACGCATGTCTGAGACTAACCTGAGTACCAGCCTAGTCAGCAACTCCACTTCTAGTTCAGCTAAGTTCTTGCTGCCTACCAAACCATCCAGCATCAAGTCCTATTCAAATTTTTACATCACTATTACATACATAGTATTCATGATCCTGCCGCTGTGCGTCACCAGTACGATATCCAAGAGAAATGCAATTTTAAAGTGACCTGCCCATGACCAAGTGACAAATTCCTAGTCTAGTGTTCTGTGGACCAAGTATAATGAATGATACCAAAGCTGTGGTAACACATTGTGTGTCGTGGCCATTTACTGTAAAGAGAATCATAAAAAATGTTTTCTAATGAGTACCATATTTGATTTCTGTGACCAGAGCCCTGTGAAACATTTACTTGTGGAGGCATGAAAGGCATTACAACTCAGAATTGACAGTTTGTGTTGGCATGTAGAATCTCATGAGATAAAGGCAGTGGTTGATTTGGTGTCCATTGCCAAAGTAGTACCACACGCAATACACTTAGAGGGCAAAGCTGTCGTCATGTCCTCATAACACAAATTTAAAGCTGAAGTCAACACGACATGCGTTTCTCCCCGCCCCCCATGCATACTAATGTTACAAATATCACATGCTAAGGTGCAAGCATTTTAGACTTTAAAGAAAGGGTGTGTGACTGCCAGTTTGTCTGACAGTCCAAGTTTATACATTAATGGGACACTTCTAGATTTGTCTGGAATTTTTCCAAACTAGTGCTTGGATTTCTATTTCTACTATGAAAATGTTATCTTATGGATTTAAAATTGTTTTTTATTTTTCCAGAGTTGATGGAGACACGAACAGTGCGGCCCTTCTCCTTCTCGTTCAACACCAGTGACTATCGAATTCTTCACATGGACCAAGACCAGGGGAGACTTTACCTGGGTGCGCGGGAGTACCTGGTGGCTCTGGACATGCACAACATTAACAAAGAGCCACTCATAGTAAGAACAGCAATGCCATATTGACGACCATTCGGACAAAATCATGCTATAGCCTTTTCATATATTCTGAATCCTTTATCCCACAGTTCATTTAATTATTATTGAAATTTTTAAAGGAATATTAATACATTGTTGTCTTTGACTATGACTGAAACGCCCAATTGTATTCATTTTTATATATTTATTGCATATATTTATTATTATTATTATTATTATTATTATTATTATTATTACTACATGTATTTATATGATTATTTTACATGACCAACTATATACCACAACACAAGAAACCTACAGTATTAAACTAAAACCCATAACTAAAAGATACATATCACCAGGTTTGTCAGAATCTTTGAAACCAATAAAAGTATCTTGAAAGTATTTCATCCTTATTTCATCAGATCCACTGGCCAGCTTCTGCCCAGAGAAAAGCAGAGTGTGGAATGACTGGGAAAGGAGGGCAGGTCAGTTTATTTCCTCTATCTTTATGAAAAATGTTAAAACTGCTTTTAATAACTTGACAAATTGGCAAACACTAGTCGCAAAATGAAACGTAACGTTTTTAAAAAATGTAGTTCAATTTTTATATTTTTCTGGAAATGTTGAAATAACAGGCTTAGTTATGTTTGTCCATGATGGTAAAGCATTAAGCAGTTACCATAGTAACTTTCTTATACGTAATGGTATACTTCCTGTTTACCATTATATTTCATGTCACTGTAGTATCCAGTAAAATTACACTCATCAGAAAATCGAAAGGGCCTTATATTATGCTGTTCCTGTGCACCTTTAAATCTATGTATGGGATATACTGTATGCTAATGATATGATTTTACTTCCTCTTTCAAATAGGGAGAGTGTGCCAATTTTGTGCGGCTGATTGAACCTTGGAACAGAACTCATCTGTACACCTGCGGCACAGGAGCCTACAAACCTATCTGTACCTTTATCAACAGAGGTTGGAGGGCTGAGGTGCCACACATACAATTTGGTTCTTATTCCAAAAACATTACATGCTTCCAGGTTTCATACAAAATAAATGTCTTGCATTTAGCATGATCCAAAGTAGGTTTTGTGCTTAGCTCATTGTGACTTGTGACACATTTCTAGGAGTACCTGTTCAGGCTGGTGCCAGGTTATGTGGATTCTGGAAAAGGCAAATGCTCCTATGACCCACGACAAGCTAACGTTGCTGCTCTGATCAGTGAGTCCAGCCATTTTCTACATGCACAGCACCTTTTTTTTTTACTTGTGGTACACAACACCAGTAGTGGTTGCCTTAAGGATAGAAATGAATTTATTGTGGTCTTCTGAAAATGTGACCAAATCTCCTGGGTCAAAAATATACATACAGCAACTTCAATGATCAATTGTGGTGATGTAGAAAGTTGTATCAATCACATTTGATTTGTGACACAACCTCTTTAACATCTCATGAGTGATTATGATTGACTCCAGCTGGTGATTTCTCTGAGCCCATTTAAATAGGGCTTGTTTGATACACTCATTAGACTCACCACAAATGCTATGATGGGCAAGTCAAAGGAGCGCAGCAGGGATCTGAAGAAGCAGATCATTGACTTGAAAAAGTCAGGAAAGTCACTTAGAGCCATTTCAAAGCAGCTACAGGTCCCAAGATTCACTATGCAAACAATTGTTTGTAAGTATAAAGTGCATGGCATAGTTGTGTCACTGCCACGATCAGGAAGACCACGCAAGCTATCATCTGCTGCTGAGAGAAAATTGGACAGGATGGTCAGGAGTCGACCAAGAACCACCAAAAAGCAGGTCTGCGATGAATTATAAGCTGCTTGAACACAGGTGTAACAGTCCACAGTTAAGTGTGTTTTACATCGCCATGGGCTGAGAGGCTGCCGTGCAAGAAGGAAGCCCTTGCTCCAGAAGCGGCACTTTAAGGCTCAACTGAAGTTTGCTGCTGATCACATGGACAAAGGCCTTCTGGAGGAATGTTTTTTGGTCAGATGAAACAAAAATAAATCGAGTTATTTGACCAGATATATGTTTGGAGGAGAGAATGTGAGGCCTTTAACCCCAAAAACACTGTACCTACCGTCAAACGTGGTGGTGGTATTATGCACTGGGGTTGTTTTGCTGCCAGTGGAACTTGTGCTTTACAGAAAGTAAATGGAATAATGAAGGAGGATTACTTTCAAATTCTTCAGGAAAACCTTAAATCATCAGCCAGAAGGTTGGGTCTTGGACGCAGTTGGGTTTTCAACAGGGCAATGACCCCAAACACATTAAACATGGTAAAGGAATGGCTAAATCAGGCTAGAATTAAGGTTTTAGAATGGCCTTCCCAAAGTCCGGACTTGAACCCCATTGAGAACCTGTGGACTTTGCTGAAGAAACAAGTCTGTGTCAGAAAGACAACAAATTAAGATGAACTGCACCAAGTCTGTCAAGAGGAGTGGTCAAAGATTCTTATCACCGGAATCTTATCAGAAGCTTGTGGATGTCTAACAAAAGCGCCTAATCGAGGTGAAAACGGCCAAGGGACATTTAACCAAATATTAACAATGCTGTATGTATATTTTCGACCAAGTAGATTTGGCCACATTTTCAGAAGACCCATAATAAATTCATAAAAGAACCACATTTTATGACTTTGTGACATTGTGCTCCAATGATTCCATCACAGAAAAAAGTTGGAGTAATTATTGGAAACTCAAACTGCCATGACATACTGTACATGTTCTTTATAAGTGTATGTAAACTTTTGATCACAACTGTACCAATCTAATGTGTATCAATCTAAACAGAGCAGCATTGATTATTTCTTGACTAAGACCAAAGGTTTGCAAGTATACAGCCAGGGCCATGCCAGACCGTAGGCCATTACTAAATCCATAATACAGCCTCAGACCTTGTCATTTCATGCAACCTGCCTCTGTCTTGCTCTATATTATGGCTGTATGTTCATGTTACAAGGCAAAATAGAGTTAACTTTAAAGAAAGCATTGTGTGTTTTTTTTTTTGTTTTTTTTTTGGCATATTGCATTTCAATAACCTGTTTAAAGTGATCATATACGAAACAACTAATCAATACTAATAGATAAAGGAGTGATGATAATACAGTAGCCTACATGTTTTGAATTACTTGGTAAGGTATAGCTATGCAGTGTTTTTAAGCAGACCAGATGGCATGCAGCAGATTATGCATATTACAAGTATAAGAGACTTGAGACCTGACTTGGACTCTAGCTCAAAGTATTGAGACTTGACTTGGACTTGCAAAAAATGACTTGTGAGCATCTCTGATTGCCAAGTAGATGGCAGTAGATATTGTTATAATTTTGTCATTTGTTTCCATAAGTCTCTAATTGTTTTAATTTTTGTTAGCCTCCTTTCTTGAAAACAAGGCAGTGTAAGTGTACCCCAATGTCTATAAAAGTAATATAATTCAAAGTTATACTGAAACACCAGAGAGTAAAAGGCACATCAAAAACCATGAAGACTCTCCTTAAGACAAATATGGATAGTAAGGTAACATATTAAAGATACAGTAGGTGGAGACTAAAATTATAAACCAATAACTGCTGCCATCTCTTCAATGGCTCTTCAATGTAGTAGCAGGAGTTGTCACTCAATACAATACAGAATAATACAATTTTCTCTTTTTATTGTTCACTAAGATGGCAACCTATATGCGGGTGTCCACGTTGATTTCATGGGAACAGACCCAGCCATCTTTAGGACCCTGGGGTACCAGCCACCAGTCCGGACTGAGCAGTACGATTCTAGGTGGCTCAATGGTATGCGGTGGTGTTCTGTATCTTTAGCAAGATACCTAGACCATTGTTTTTCAGACTGTGGTCCATAGTCCCCCTCTCTGGACAGGTGTACAATGCCTGAATCGTTAAACTTTTCTTTAAATATGTTGTACATGGCACTGCATTCTTTGAAAAAGTACCACAAATGGGATTCAGGACTGATTCAATATTAAAGTTAACATGTAGGGCTATATTGCCAGACATATCTATCTCTGTCCAACTCATGCCTCACTCTCATACAGAACCAGTGTTTGTGAAAATACAGAAGATTCCAGACAGTTCACAAAAGAACGATGATAAACTGTACTTCTTCTTCCGAGAGAAGAGCTTGGACGCAGTAGGGGGCAGCACTCCCATTATGTTGTCCAGGGTTGGCCGCGTCTGCCTGGTGAGCATAGTGACTCACTTGAGTCATCTGTTCTGTGTGGCCTTTAAGCCCTAAAAAAATATTTCAGAGGCAGATATTTCAAAATCAAATTATCCACAAGCCACAAGATGGATTATCTTTCAGTCTTTGGATAATATGTCTAAAATTAAACTGTAGCATTATTATTACAATAGTATTTAGGAGGAATGAAGTAAATACATGAAATCATGTGGAGGCCATGTGCAAATGCAGTCTTTTATGTTCTGAATGGCTAGTTTTATATTTTTGTAAGGCAACAAATACGGCTGACAGTCATATTAATACTAGGTGGGGTATTATCAAAGAGTGTAGGTTATACTACAGTATGTGGTTTTTACATGTTTTATATGTTTATTTTTGCAAGATCATCAGTTAGCCCCTCATTTGTGTGACAGCTTTGTTAATGCATGAGAATGCAGGGTGTAGGTTTCAGCAGCTGTTTTAAAGACTTACAATATGAGGTGAACAAGTTTCAAGCTGATAAATAACATAAACCTGCATTATTTAATTTGACCTTAGAATGATGATGGTGGCCAAAGGTCATTGGTCAACAAGTGGACGACTTTCCTGAAGGCTCGCTTGGTGTGTTCAGTAATCGGGAGTGATGGCGTTGAGACACATTTTGATGAACTCAGTAAGTTTCTGTATATACTTAGACTATACTATACACATACTTCCCAGGCTATATATGCAGTATGTAATACAATGCAGTGGTTGTATAAAAAAAAAGCCCCCCCCCCCACAAAAAAACAGCCCCACACTTTGAGAACCACCACTAATGTCTCAACGTCATTCAGCTCAAACTCTTATGTGAGAATCTCGCTGCGGAATTGAAATGTTATTTTCAATATCTATAGGGGATGTTTTCATCCAACCGACACAGGACGAGCACAGTCCTGTTGTATATGCAGTCTTCTCAACTGCTGGGTGAGTTGTAAATGAAAGCTAATTCATTTAGCTATTTATTTCCTTGCTATAATGAATTTGACCCAATTTTTCCTTTTTTCAATAGGTCTGTGTTCAAAGGCTCTGCTGTTTGTGTGTATTCAATGTCAGACATTAGAAACGTCTTTAATGGTCCTTTTTCACACAAGCATGGACACAACTATCAGTGGACACCGTACACCGGCAAAATCCCATACCCTCGTCCAGGAACGGTTAGCAAAGTCTTTTTACTTGTTCTGTCTGTTTTTGTCAAGTCCAAATATTTTAGTAATTGAAACATATTGCAGACATACTACTGCTGTACATACAAACAACTAAAGGTATCCCAAAGTTTGGCTCCAGGGAATACATATGAAAATTAAGTGTAGCATCATACAGCCATGTGGTTATGGGAGAACAAAATATGTTTTTCCTTGGTATCTCATAACATTTTCCTGAGAGGTTATCTTCAGTTGCCTAGAGCACAAAGCTAGTAGTGCGAAGGTATTGGTATGAATCACTACATTTCTCCCAAAAAAAGTTTTCTTATCAGACAGCTTTTATTCAGGCACCTGATCAAGCATTTAACAAATCTAAAGACTAGCTGATGCAACAGCAGAACAGAGGAGTGGATTTTCTCTTGATATATTTATTTGCACGTCTACATGTCACCTGCGATTGGCTGCATGTACACCACGCACACAAACATTGCTTTACATAAAAAAGGGAAAGAGGCAAAGAAATAAGTAGTGAATCTCGCTGTGTGGTAATGATGGACTCAAAATGATTGTTAGACATTGATTTGAGGTACAATATAAGACTCTTCCCATTTGTTATTCTTAATCAGATTATTTATCAAAGAAGAAGCATTAGAAGAGCATTAAAAAGGCAGTTTTTAGAGGGCCACTTTTACTTTTATACTTTAAGTACGTTTAAGCATGTATACACTTTTACTTGATTAAGGAATGTGTGTACTTCTACCACCTCTGTGAAATTTACTCAACACACAAATGGTCCTCTACATACAGGAAGTAACAAATTAGAAATAGCTCTACTTTTTACTTGTCGAAAACAACTCCTGTTTCTGTTTTTCATAGTGTCCAGGAGGAACATTTACCCCTGGTCTCCACTCCACCAAGGAATTTTCAGATGAGGCTGTGAACTTTGTGAGAGCCCATCCTCTCATGTACCACCCTGTTTACCCCATACAGAAGCGCCCCCTGGTGCTGAGTATTGGGGTAGACTACCGATTCACGTCCATTGTGGTGGACCAAGTAGATGCCACAGACGGGAGATACCAAGTGCTGTTCCTAGGAACAGGTGGGACACTAGCTCAATGCCATGGTTTGAAATGGGGGCAAGTACATCGTAGTGAAATAGATACAGCCATGGAAAAAATTAAGAGACCACTGCATATTCCTGTAAATATAATAATATGAATATCAAAAATGTAAAAGCATATACATCATTAAATCATTTAAAATAATATAAATATAAATGTATTAAATATAAATGTCATTGTATTTACAGTAGATATTATATTTTTTTAAATGGGCAGTGGTCTCTTAATTTTTTCCATGGCTGCATATGCTATACAACAATTTGGTCATTTAGCTTTTATCCAAAAAAGCAATTGTTCTAGGATGTTCACACCAAGAACAGTGTCTCATGTTGAAAATATTTGTTTTGTCAAAATGAGATCAGAATAGCAGTATAGGATAATTAATGTAGCAGCATTTTCAGGATGGTCATTAACAGATTTAGTAAAGATGTGTTTATCAGAGGCCTCTAGCTGGGAGTAAAGGAGGCCTTTCACAAATATGTTGACTTATAACATATAGTATAATTCTGACTAGCTATAAGAAAATCTTTTTTAGATTATCTTCCAATTAGATTTTTTTACTGTAGTAAAAAAAATATTATAATGTAGTGAGCAATGGTTTTACATTATAAGAACCCACATACCTTATATAGTGTATTTCTGGGATGAAGTGCTCCCTAGAGTTCTGCAAGCGCTTTCCTGCCAGAGAAAAATGCTATATAGACACACAGCCTTAGACTTCAATTGCAGAAATAATAATAATGAAAAATTCGAACAATTCCAATAGAGATATTCTTTTGGCCTTGAATAATAATAATAATAGTGACAATAATAATAGTGAAAAATGTCTTTGGTGCTTGGCCTGTTGGTACCAGTAAAAAGTTTTGACTGGTGCTGTATGTTGACTAATAACATTTAGAATAATTTAAAATGGCAGAAAATCTAGTAAGGCAATTGAAACTAAGCATGACCAAATGGATCAAAGAGAATCAAGAATCACAATTCTAGGCCTAACAGAAGTTACAGGCAAAAGTCAAAACTTGGCCTATTGGTGGCGCTAGAGGTATTGACGACCTGACCGCTAATTTGAGGTTGTACCTAGGACTGTCCTCTATTGATGTGCCAAATTTAATCAAAAGTGACCTAGCGGTTCTATGCGCTGCCTTAGGCCGTGTGTCCATATAGTGTATTTTTTACAGCGTCTTTTTTTCAATTGTTCCCAATGAGGAGAGAACGTATGCTGCTGCATGGGGCCGCCCAGAGAAAAAGCGTTCCGTCTTTTCTGTGCGGCTGCTCTGAGCACTTCTAGTTGAAAATTCCCTGAACTTTTCAGAAAGGCGCTGGTGTCGTCACTGTAGCTCCTTTTCAGGCAACAACCAATCAGATGGGGCGGGACTCGTCACCCTGGTAACCAAGAAAATGGAGGACAATATTGTTTTGGCCATCTGTTCGGTTGGTGCTCGTGGTGACATTTTTTTACACAAATAGTAATAAAAAGCAAAGGGGCAATGTTAGTCCATCATACAACGCCGGTGGTGATGTTGTCAAGATATTGTTGTCCCATGCGCAGTGCTTTTTTTATGAAGCTCTGGGATGTAAGCCCCAGAGGCCTGCAAGTGCTTTCCTGCCAGAGAAAAATGCTATATAGACACACAGCCTTAGACTTCAATTGCAGAAATAATAATAATGAAAAATTGGAATAATTCCAATAGAGGACTTCTTTTGGCCCCGAATAATAATAATAGTGACAATAATAATAGTGAAAAATGTCTTTGGTGCTTGGCCCCTAATTATTAAGGAGCAGAGGTAAGGCATCTTGCTCAAGGATGCTTGCAGGTAGGCTGAGCATGCTACGGATCAAACCCAGGACCTTTCAGCTGAGAGTGGACCACCCTAACCACTAACCTATCCTGCCCCCAAGACTAAGACCAAGCAGCATTAATCAGCGCCAAGCCCAATCAGTGGCACCATTGCAAAAATATGGACTAATGCTGCAATTAAAGGTGCTGTAGGCAGGATTTTAGAGCTATGAATTTAATGTAATTTGTTAGAAATGTCATAGACATCCATCAGCTATCAGTGAATCAAATGCTCTTTGAGAATATCTGCTCTGGTTGATAGCCCCTGCCTCTATATAAGTCCATTTAGATTTCTGACCAATCAGGGCCTCTTTTCCCTGATTGGTCCGGCAACTCTACTCTACCTTGTTTGTCAATCACATGAATGTGCACACACAGCTACAACAGGCTCCAGATGAGGTTTGGGGTGGGTTTTTGGGTTGTTGATTTTCAAATCGTACTCTCAAGTAATTTTTTTTTATCTAGCTCTCGTTGCAACTCTCAAATTCTACCAACAGCAGCTTTAACACAAAGGGCTCTATGTTACACTCGGCGCAAAGCAGCGGCAAACACCACGCAAGTGTCTTTGCTAGTTTCAGACTGACGCAGAGAGTTGTCATTTTCGCATCCAGTGCCCACATTGTTTGAATGGCAAATGCACTTGTGCCCATCAGAGCGCTCATGGCCGTGTTTAGGTGAAATGAGGTGTGGTCAGGTGCAATGTTGGCGCATTGCTATCTTGAGGCAGCGGAAAGTGATTGCACAATTGACCAAATCTGTTCAAAGGTCAATGGCGCAGTATTTTACTGTCATTATCAAGTTTTCGGGTGAGCAGCAAGCTTTTGTTTTCTCCTGACGAGGACACGCTCACCCGCCGCTACCTCCTCCCACGCCTGCTTCACCTCAGGGAGCTTTGGTGGAATCCTGCTGTTGCCGTAGATGGTCTGCTCGTGCATGAAGTGAAAGCGCACAAGCAGACCTACTTACTAATTGGCAAATCCGCCATTATAATAGCAATCCGCCAAGCCATGGCTTTTAAAGGGAGTGGGAGATTTAGTGTGATACCTTTTTAACAGAACGTAACAACTACAGAGCCGTGTTTCACAATGGGCATCGGTTCGTCATGCTAAACAACTTGATTGATGCACAATCAAGCCAATCATACTGGTTTTGCTTTGTAAAACTCAGTTTTCAAGCTTACAAAAGTGGCAAAACAGTGGCAAAAGTCACGTGAGTTTGCATTTTGAATTAGGTGTGCATATAGTTACAACTTCTTTTCAATGTCCTAGCTAAAATGTGTTTTTTTTAAGGAAAGAATATCGGTGGCAGATATATCATTATCGAAAATACAGTATTTATTCTCAAATATCAACATAGGTATTGGACATAAAGATCTAGTGTGTTGAGCTCTAACAAAGACCTACATTTAATAATGAACCTTAATTTACTCTAAGCTTGAACAAGGCATACATTCCTAATTTGTTTTAGACCGAGGAACAGTACAAAAAGTCATAGTGCTTCCTAAAGACACAAGCAGCACAGAACAGCTTGTTTTGGAGGAAGTGGAGGTGTTCAAGGTGAGTATATTTTCAGCTATTGGCAACATTTTGGATTGTTTGTAAGAACAGTGTCATCTCTGTCATTTAACTTTAAAATATCTCTTGTTGTGGTGTATCTTCTAACAGACTCCAGCTGCTATAAAAACAATCAAGATATCATCCAAAAGGGTAAGACTTCTTTATAGGGTAAATGAGGTCATTTGATGCAATAGTGTCTTTAGTGAAATTCCCTATTAGAGCTGCATAGGACAACCTGTTTATGGTAAATGATAACCTTTTAATTGCTATTTCTGTTATACTTGTGTTACCAAGCCCCAGTGAACCTAAGAGCAAATCCTTCGATTTTCCGATATGATTCTCTGATGGCGTTCAAAACTTGCATATTGCTGTCCCAGAGGGGTCTGCCAATTTGCCACGTTGTCCAAAGCAGCTTTATGCAAAAGTTTTTTTTTGGTGCATTTGTCCCTGAGCTCTTTTTTGCTAGCTAATATATCTCTGTTGTGCTATTTTGTGTCCTGCAGCAACAGCTATATGTGTCTTCAGATAAAGGGCTTACCCAGGTGTCCCTGCATAGGTGTGCCATCTATGGTAAGGCCTGTTCTGACTGCTGTCTGGCCAGAGACCCCTACTGTGCCTGGGATGGGGAAACATGTGCCCCCTTTACCGCCTCCACAAAGAGGTGAGAGGTCACACTCAAATGTATCAATTGGATTATTATAAACTAATTAACTTTTCTTCACAACGCTCATGATTTTGTTTACCATTTAGTGTTGACCCAAAATCCACACTATCTTAGTGATCATCCGAGGGTTCTAGAGTTGATTTCTGTTGCAGACGGAGTAGAAGACAGGACATCAAACACGGAGACCCACTGCGTCAGTGTCGAGGCTTTAACGCTAAAGGTACTTTTTTCCTGTCGGCCTTTTGTTCCAGCTTTTAGTCAGGCTAAAAACCTTAAAGTATCCAATAAGCAATGATTTAGACTAAAACAAGATTTGATATACATGAAAATTAATATACAGCCATGGAAAAAATTAAGAGACCACTGCCTATTTTTAAAAATATAATATCTATATACAATTAAATTTATATTTATAAATTATATATAATACATTTATTATTATATTTGTTTAAATTATTTAATGTATACTTTTTTACATTTTTGATATTTATATTATTATATTTACAAGAATATGCAATGGTCTCTTAATTTTTCCCATGGCTGTATATTACCAATTGCTGGTACTGTAAGACACTTATCCAAAGCAACTAACAATACATTTTCATTTACAGCATTTAGCAGACGCTTTTAACCAAAGCGACAATTAGTACATTTGTCAATAGTTGAATATGTCATACACCAGTCATCATAAGCAAACAACAAATTGTTACAAGACAATTACAAGTATTATTATATTATATTATTATGGAGCAGGTAGGGGTTAGGCATTTTCTCAAAAATGCGTACGGGTAGACTGGGCATATTGGGGATAGAACCCACAACTTTTGGGATGGAAGTTACCCACCCTAACCACTAAACTATACTTCCCCATACTGCCCCCTACATAGTGTGGGTCGCCCTGCCATGTGGATGGCCATGTTACATGCAGATATTAGCAGATATTTTTTTAGTTTAACACCCTCGTATTCGTATGGCAAGGGTTGTGTTCTCTGATACATATTGATAGATATTATCTATCAGTATGTATCAGTACTGTATACTGCTGTTTTCAGGTGAAAATGTTTATTGTATTTTTAACTTGATCCTACATTCCTCAATTGAGGAAAAACTTTGAGCAAAACTTGCGCCACTTCTCTCTTTAAAAGCTAATGTGAGGTGCACGATTGGATAAAACGCACATGCTCATTCACATGCACGCACATGCACACACCCAATCCATGTTTACAGAGGAAAGTTACACACATTTACATTTATTTATTTTTGTACATACTTTCCTTAATATATTTTTACAGGGTTGCATTTACCTGCCGTGTGTGAAGTATATCACAAAAAAGCATTTTCTTGTGTTTGTTTTTCTCAGTAGAGAAGCGTCTACATGAGACTGTCCAGTTTGGGGTGGAGGGGAGCAGTGCCTTTCTGGTGTGTCAGCCTAGATCTCCACAAGCAAGTGTGAAATGGCTTTTTCAGAATGATGGCAAGAGGAAATTGGTCAGTAGAGCAAGCCCATGTCATTGAGTTTATTTTTGTTGAGGTGTTCAATGACAAATTACACTTACCATGCAGTAATCCTAAACCAAAAATGTGTTCAATGTATGACATGTTATTTTTAACAATTACCGTGTACCTTGTTATACATTAGGTTATACTGTACATTCAGTGGACCCCCTTCGAGCGCCCCCCCCCCCCAAAAAAAAACAAAACAAAACAAAAAACACAAAATTCGGCACAAAGTTATATTTTATTATAACAACATAACTGAAAGAGAAAATGATATTTCTCAATTGCACAAATCCTTAATCAGAACATTTGCTAAACACACTTATGAGAATCCAGTTATTTAACTTTTATAATTACAAAAGGAAACACACTTTTTAAGGTGCACAATCTCCACCTCCAACATTGCCAAAAGACAATGAACACAATTCTGCACAAAATATGACAGTAGTAAGCATCATAGCAAAATGGCTAACAAACGAGTTACCCACCAATTAACATTAGCCCTTCATTCATGACATGGATACCATAATCATACAGAGAGAACATAGTTGCATACCTTTTATCTTTTGCTCGTTTCTCCTCCACTTCTATTCTTTCTAAATTTGGCACCTGATGACTTTGACCTTTTCCTGTCCATCTGTGTTAATTTGGCACTCGACAATCAACAGATTTCCCATCCCCCACAACACTGTCACTTACGACCAGAAGTCAAGACTAAACCAATTCACCTTGGTGACAGCAAGCAGCTGCAGTGCAGGGGGCGCCAATTTCCCACACAGTGAAATGATAGACTTTGTGCTCGTGCCGCCCCTCATCTGTCATGAAAATATGCCTGCCTGGTTCGCCCGTGCCAAAAACCGCTACTGTGTACATGAATGCAAAAACAGTATGGATGATGTGTTAAAACATAACTAAAGATTTGATTAAAAAAGCAGGTTCCATATGTAGTATTACAAATCTTCTCCAGCAGAGGTACTTACCAGGTGTCTAGCTATGTATCTGCTCCAGCAAATGTACTAACCATGTACTGTATCTGCAACCCCAGTAAATGGCACTGAACCAGATGGTTCTGATTAACAAAACTATCAGTTAAGAAGGAGAAACCCTGTTTCTCTAAAAGAAAACCGCTGGTTTCGTGTATGTGTGGACCAAATACCTGGTACCCTGGTGAACTACAATACCCACACTGATGTGCAGTTGAGTGTTGGCAATATTACAGGAATGCAATTGATCTTAGCGCCAAGTTATACACAGACTTTATTTGGGCGATGGATGTGATTTTCGTATGGGTAGATCTGAATAGGAATTTTATGGCAGGATCCAATAGGGGTGAAAAAGTTCTAAATGACGACAACACTTTCTCAACAGGGTTTCTATTATGTGTTTGATTAAGGGAACATATTCAGAATGCCACATATTCCCCTCTTTAAGCTCAACCGGGAACAAGAGGTGCTGAAGACAGGCCACGGTATCCTGCTTAAGTCCTTGACCAATGCAGACGGCGGGGTCTACTTCTGCCTGGCCACGGAAAACAACTTCAAACACATGGTGGCCAGAGTGGCGCTGCGCATCCTAGACCGGGAGATCGTGGTGGCCCTCGCTTTCCCGGATGCACAAGCTGGCAAGGAACCCCAGACCCCCAATGTCCACCATCAGCACCATCACATGCTCCCTCCTCCTCCCCCGTTGCACACCCTCTCACTGCAGTTCTCCACTCAACCTGAAATCCGCCTCATCAACCAGTATTGTCGGTCCTACCTGCAAGACCTCAACACCAGCCTGGCAACAAAACGTACCAGCCGCCGACATACAGAGAGCCACCCAGAACACAAGACCCCAGTTGGGCTGTAGAGATCCCCCTCTTTGCAGTGAACCCTCACATGTACATAGCCTGTTCTCTTTGGGCTTAGAAACAAACTTTATACTGATTACTGACACATTGGAATTTCGATCCAACTTTAGTCACAGTTAAAGAGTAACCAAATGCAAAAATCACACTGCAGTCCTCGTTTTGGCTGTGCTTTACTGCCGCTTCCTCCTTCTCCTCGAGTTTCATTATGCTGTATGGCTGTCGGTGCAACATGGGCATTCACAAACAAAGCCTGATTACACACAAAAAGACAACACAATAAGATAACACAAAAGTCGGCCACAGACAGTCGCTGTCAGCCGTTGATCACCTCCGCAAAGTGGCGACAGCAGTATCCAACAAGCAGCCCTCTCTGCTGTGTCAGCTGATCTTCTTGGTGGATTGTTTAATTCACCTTGTAACACATGACAAGTGGCCCAAAAGTATGATGTCAAAATGGAATGTGTGCACGCCACATATTGCGACAATAGTGTTTACATTAGGAGTGTCAAATTAAAAAGAAATACATTTTAGCACTCAACTTATTTATCACTGTATGCAATAGTGCATTATCCCCCCCCCTCCTAATTACATGATATCATGTCATTAGTTGATTAAATAATCATTATAATATTATATATACACAATACATAATAATAATGATAATCAGTGGGGTAAGTAAGCATAGCTTGTTTTACTGCATTGAATTGACAAAGGGTATTTTTCACTAGGACCATTTCATATGATTTATAGTGTTCCATTTTCTTGGACTTTAACATTATTTTTGAGTTTTTTTTTAATCTATTGTTGGAAGTAAGAATGTGCATATTGATACAAATGTCTTGCGGGAAAATGTATTACTGTAACATAGTAACATAATGACACCTAATATATATTTAAACAAAATAATATATATATATATATTTAAATATATTTAAAAGTACATTGCTATTATAATTTGTCCAGTGTAGACCTATAAACTATTTCAAATTAAGACAAATGATGTCAGTTTTGGTGCTATTTATTGCTGATTTAGGTTATACAATAATGATGCAGCACTGTGCTCATTCATAAAATGCTTTCCATTATTGAAAATAAGTACTTGCAATTGTTTTTACCATGGCTACATTATAAGCATTGCATTAATGGTTCAGTTGGTCAAGGATTACCTCGTTCTCATTGGTTCATTAATAGTTATGGACATTTTTACTGGGTAATGGAGTTTTGGCATTATTAGCTACAAATTGTAGCTAATTGTAGTCTCTTTCTTTCTAAATCTGACATTTTTCAGTTAACAGTTATGCAGGAAACTAAATTTAGGACCAAACTCAATTCCATATTTCATTATTTACATGTAAATGAAAAACATGCTAAAAAGGAACTACGGGCAACAGGAAGGCTTCTATAAATCCAGTCTACAATTACAGTCTAAATATATTTCATATATTTAGCTAATTTATTGCAACTACCTTGGCTGTAGCACCTTTAAATTGCAGAGCATGTCTTGTCAGCCTACATTATATCTAATGTAGGTTACATTCAACAGCAGAATAATATTTACAATTAAATTTATTTTGAACAGAAATAAAAAATGTGACTCACACATAACAGTCATTTTAAAACATAAATAACAGAGCAGTCGCAACCTCAGTTGTAAGAGAAGTGAAAAAAGTTTGGTAGCCTACTTCTAGTTGCATAGCAAGACACTACCAGCATAATCGTAGAACAAGTAGTGATGCATACATAGCCCTAGGGCTGGGGGCGCTATAACGCAATCAAGGAGTGTACCTTCAAGGATCCTATATATAACAAGTGTAAATAATCGTTTCTGTCACAGTAATTTTTGGGGTGTTTTTCTTGAGTTGATATGAATTAATAATATAATTTACTTTGGTCTGAATTTTATCAGGGTGTGGTGGCATTTAATATCTGCTATACTTGCAGAACACAGCTGGCTATCATCCACCCCACGAAACATATTTATTTGGAGACTATATTTCTATACCGTCTGCACTTGGTGAGTTTGTTTGAGTTGGGCTGTCGAGGGCAAGAGGTTTTCAAACAATTAAATTAATTATAAAAAGGAACAGTATATTGCTTTCCAGATTCATTGTTTAAAATCCATTGGAGAGAACACAAATGAAAAGAATATACAATAACCCTTAGGCTAAATACTTGTTTATCCATTCGTGGTATGGCATTCTGTGTTTGTATCATATGAATCTTTCGTGGCAATTTTCATAGAAAACAGTATAACATAAGCTAAAAGGTCATGACCTGTAGGTAAATTAAGTAAGGTTGTACTTTTTAATTAATTCAGATATAACATATCGCATATTTCTGACCTAGAATTGGCAACGTGTGATTTGTATTATCCATTTTATTCAGTTTATTCTGTCCAACACTAACTTTCAGGTGCTTATTTGCTGAACTACTTTCAACTACTTTTTAATTCTATGTTCTAAATACTATACAAATACATTATGTGACTTATTTGACCTGGATTTGACAGGAAAATAAACCTTAAATGTCATTACTTTTCATCACATTGTCACTAATTGATAACATATCACTGGTGTCTAGGAGTTTTGTTTTGCTATCGTCATCAACTAAGGTAATTGAATAAAATTAGAAAACCAAAAACTGCATGTGACAGGCTCAAATGTACAGTACCAACACATTTCCCCTTTGAGTGTATACTGGCCTAAATTGGACACATGGAAGAGAATTATTACTATTTAAACAAAATTACAAAATGAGGGAAGGAAATTTATCCCAAACAGAATATTTGAATAATCTGAATTTTTTGTTGGACAGTGGAAATTTGTAGTTGAGCTACATTAGAGTTGCTGTGTTTGTGGTTATATGCAATGTGGAGTTTTATAATAAATATTTTACTTAGATGCCCTTTTCTGTTCATTGTTTTCTTTAAAGATCTTACAAATTGTAGAGATACTTTAGCAGATGTTACAGAACAGGAATATATCAGATGGATTTAATGCTGTTTAAAAACAAACAAAATTCCTGAGGTTCTTCAGGGTTTGCCCATGACACAATTACAGTTTTGGTGCTCTGATTTGTCAACAAAGAAAAAAAAAAAAAAAACTCTAAATAAAGAAAGAAAATTGCTCTTTTGCTAAGTTTATCTGTCGCAAACAGAAAGTTTTGACCTTTACGGTTTCAGATTGGAACTAGTTGTTAGACTAGTTAAGGGGCAACCGGAGATTATTTTGCGGCTGTTAGAGAAACATCGCTGTTTTGGTTTCAAACGTGAGCAACCCCTCCTGCACCTGAAAACACGAGAACGTGACCAACCCTTCCCTCACCTGAAAACTCAGCGCTCCCCCCGCCCTCCCTGAATTTCCCCCAACCCCGCCTGCACAGTTTACAAACTGTTTTCTAACAAAGTAAGTCAGTTTGCAGTAGCAAATCGGCGCTGTATACACAGTGGGACAAAATTGTCCCTTTTTAAAGTATGACCAAGAGCAGGCCTTTCTGGTTTTCAAAACTACGTCAACCCCAACACTTAACCCTACTGTCAGAAAGTCACTTAAACCCATTTCTAGTTCACTTGGGAAGTTTCTGTACTTGGCAACATTGTATTGTATCCACGTTTGTATCCACGTTTGTTGTTCTTCATCATTCATCAATATCTCAAAAAATCTTTACTCACTTGTCTCAACATACAGTATGTTTTTGTGCCTTATTACACTGCCTAAAAGCAGGGGTTCTTAACCTTTCTGGCAGTCCGACCCCTTTTTGAAGTTGAAAATATTTTGTGACCCCCCGCCCCTCCCAACCCCTAATACACACACACATATGCACCTCCGTCCTACTCACTTAATGGGATGGTTGGGCCTGCATTGATGCACAGAGGTGGTCCAGACGGGGCTTAGTATGGCTTAGGAAGAGTCACAGATCATTGTCCACTCTCAGATGGGCCCTGTATTTGTTTTTCAGGTACGTAAGTGCAAAAAATTCAGACTTGCATAGATATGTAGAGGCGAAGGGGACAGGTTTTTTCTGTGCCATTGGACTCAGTCTGGGAAATTCAGTTTGAAATGAGATCCAAAAGACAGCCAGGTGTGTCAGTGAATCTCTGCTTCAGGGCCATATCAGAGGTCAGATCAATCAATGACTCCTCTATTTCAAGAGCAAGTCCAGTTGGTTTAGCAGAGAAAGGGTTCCTAATCCACTCATCTGCCGCACACACTGCCCCAAGTTTTTTTTTTCTATTTTTGTGTTTATAGTAGCATTCTCGCGACCCCCCCTGGGGACCTGGTCGGGACTCCCGACCCCCAGGTTAAGAACCACTGGTCTAAAGTAATCATTTACACAATCTAATAAATAATCTACAGATTAATTATGAAAATAATTATTAGTTGCAGCCCTACAAAGGAAATTGTGTTTGCACCTATTTTCCCTTAATTTTGAGGAAAATACTTGAATGAATGTGGAAGCAAAATATTTAGAGGTTTCCTTAGTTTAAAAATGAACAGATTTTTGTAGTGGACTCTTGAACCCCACTGTATGAGATTAGATTCCGTTTAATATTGCATTAAAATGTAAACAATGCACTTTGAATTGCCACTGAGTATGAAATGTGCTATATAATGTGCTATATAAATAAAGCGGCCTTGTCTTGCCTATAGAGCAAATCCCTTGCTCCAACTAATTTTAATAATACCACAACACGGGTAAAATGGTTGTTGATTCCTAGTATGCCTAGCCTACCTGTAAGCAGCCTTGAGCAAGACACCTACCTGGGGCCTCATTTATAAAACAAACTTAGGATAAATTTTGGTCTTTCACATTTCTTACACAGAAAACCACATACAAGTTATTTAAAAAACTTACTTTGATGTGCAATTTATCTTATTTCTATGCAAAGTGTAGACTTGAAGCAAGTGATGTTTCTACTGGTTATGTAAGGGTATTGCAGTTTGGGACGCATATGCTTCCAAGCCTGTGGTTAACTTACAGTAGCATTAGCATTATGAACAGTTTGATAGGAATTATCAATTAAAAGGTGTGAGGAATTAATTGCCAGACGATGTCAAATTAGAATAAAAGTAACCATGGCTGTTCTTGACTAAACCCTCATTTGTGCTAGCATTATATAAGGGGAAATAGCTGATTGTAAGACACGTTCAAGTGCCGTACATTTTAAATTAATTTCATATTTATAGATCATAGGTGTGGACGTTACATTTGGGCGTCTTAAAACCTGCATAAGCAAGATTTTTTTTATGCTCAGTATCTTGAATCGAACATAAGCGCACCGTCGGAAATTATCTTAAGACTAAGTTCAAGTATAAATGTAAGCACATTTTTATAAATGGAGGACCCTGCTCCTTAATACTGTAATTGTACTGACTGTAGGTTACTTTGGATAAAATCATCTGCTAAATGACCTACAGTATACACTCACCTAAAGGATTATTAGGAACGCCTGTTCAATTTCTCATTAATGCAATTATCTAATCAACCATTCACATGGCAGTTGCTTCAATGCATTTAGGGGTGTG
>JAOEHI010016165.1:0-29867 GCA_025447815.1 Percopsis transmontana
TTTTATATATATATAATATAATTTTTATATATATATATATATATACACACACATATACACATATATACAGCCATGTAAAAAATTAGGAGACCACTGCCCATTTTTAAAAATATAATATCTATATACAATTACATATATTTATATATTTAATACATTTATATTTTTTTTAATTATTTAATATGTACTTTTTTACATTTTTGATATTTATATTTATAATATTATATTTACAAGAATATGCAGTGGTCTCCATTTTTTCCATGGCTGTATATAAAGAAGACTTCCTCTTCTTTCTACTCTGTTAGATCAGCTCTTAGAATACTAAGCACTTTGCCGGAATTTAGGCTGCTAGCAATTAATTACTGTTTTGGGGATTGAATGATAATGTTGAGTAAGGTACTGAAAAATGCATAAGTGAAGTAAATGCTGACATGATGTTGTCCTTATTCTATGAGAATGTAGTTTGCTTGCAATAACTGGTGGTTAACCTGTTTCAGCTGTTGACAAATGTACTGATTGTAAGTCTCTTTGGATAAAAGCGTCTGCTAAATGCTGTAAATGTAAATATAATATTTGAATCTACTGTAGTACTTGAATATATAGCATTGTTAATGGTTCTTACCAGTTTGGTTTTATTATTTTAGCTTGACACACATTCTATACATACATTATATGTTTTGACAGGGACTGGATTTCCCCACAAGGCTAAACTGTGTACATTCATATTCGCCACAATGTTTACATCTTGCGTGATGGGGAGAGTTTTGACCCTGTATAGTTTTCTGTGTGCAGGCCGGGCCACCCTAAACACCACCAGAGAAGAAGTAGTTCTGGAATTCCTGGGTTTGGCACATCGCTACGGCCTCCAGCCGCTAGAGGTGAATGTGATGATGATGATGACAGAAACAGAAAGATTAAATGCCATTACAGCACATTTAGAAAGACAGTCAGTACTGTATGACAGGTTATCCTACACAGTTTATATCTGCTCTCTGTTGCAGGTGTCGACCTGTGAGTTCCTGCGGACAGCGCTGAGTATCCACAACGTGTGTGTGGTATACGACATGGCCAGCCTGTACTGCCTGAGCAGCCTGGCTCAGGCCTGCTGCTCCTTCATAGACCGACAGGCCCCAGAAGTCCTGGCCTCTGAGGGCTTCCTGTCTCTCTCCAAGGTAAGAGAAGAAGACTGGTTGTACTGTTGTTCACAAAATGTCCCCCTCGTTTCCCCTCCTCAGGTCTCACCACTGTATATACTTTCATTGGCCTCTTACTCGTCTTTCCTCGTCTCCATCCAGACTGCCCTGTTGGCTGTGGTCCAGAGGGATTCCTTTGCGGTCAATGAGAAGGAGATTTTTCTGGCTCTCTGTCGGTGGTGCCAGCACAATGCTGACAATGACCAGGTACTCTATAGATTTCATCCTTCACCTATTTCAGTTTAACTTCATTTGTCTGGGGAAATTACTCACTTGTACCATTTAGCAAGTAATTCAAATTTTTAGAGCAGAATCCTTAAACATCTGCTGTCATTTTCCTCGGGTATGACCTGCTCCTAACCAGGCCGCAGCAGAGGAAGTGATGTCAGCGGTGCGTCTGCCTCTGATGAGCCTGGCTGAGATGCTGAACGTGGTCCGTCCTTCGGGTCTGCTGAGCCCCGACCGCCTGCTGGATGCCATCCAGACCCGCTCAGAGAGCCGCGACATGGAGCTCAACTACCGCGGCATGCTGAGTGAGTGGAGCCCATCTATTATGAAATTGATATGAGTATGGACCTTATGTTTTCAGGTCATGCATTGCTGATGGGATCTCTACTGTGTTTTTTATGTTTATGACTGTTTGTTTTCTAATTCTAAAAGCAATCACATAGTAGTTATGTTCCCTTTCAATTCTACCTCTAGTACCTGTGATTTTTCTTTTAAACATGAAGAAGAACGCCTTGCTGGAGTTTCGGAGTTTCTTAAAATTTTGTACAAACATTCACTTGGACTCAATGATGAACTGACCTCATGTACGTCACATTCTCGTGAACGCGACATCTCAAAAATGCCTTTAGGGAATTTTTAAATGTATGTAGACTGAAACTGGCCTGGTTCGCGGAGGCATCCAACCGCGGGGTGGCAATTCTAGTTGTTGTTTTTTTTTTACACTTTTTTTCTTTGTTGTTGACACATTACTGTATATACCACCTTCAGAAAGTTAAAGATATGAGTGATGTCAGCGGATTTAGTACATGGCTTGAGAAAATACATGGCCAGTGTTTCTACTTTCATAGCCTGTACAACTGCACAGTTACTGTCCCAGGCGTGTAAAATGTGATCGTTTCAGTCCCCGAGGAGAACATTGCGACCATGAAGCATGGTGCCCAGGTGGTGAAGGGAGAGCTCAAGTCTGCTCTGCTAGATGGAGACACCCAGAACTACGACCTGGATCACGGCTTCTCCAGGCACCCCATAGAGGAGGAGGGACAGAGCCGATCTGGGATCCAGGTCAGCCCAGGCCTGCCAACATGCAGGAGCGTTGGTAGAAAGACCGTAGACATAAAATGACCCTTACATACATAATATGTATGTAATCTACAATTAGCATGGCGATATTTAGAGGTTTAATGGATATTCGTTTTTGTATTGTATTTTGTGTTGACATCTTTCATTCATATTGGCTCTTAGATAAGCAGTTTGACTGGGACTTGTTTCTTCAGGTCAAACTGGGCCAGCCCTCCATTATTAACCACACCAGACTGCTGCTGTGGGACAGAGACAGCAGGTGAGTCTTTTAACCAATGACTGCTAGTGCTGAGTTTGGGTGGGAGGGCTTACAAAATGAAACACAATATTAACCTATCCTATTCAATAATGACGTCATTGGCTGTTAGTCCACTCTACCAGTGACTTTAACAGGTAACTAGCCCTAATTTATTTGGTGGTTTATTGTAGAAACTCATGTAGATTTTATAATTTACATAGAAAAGTGAAAAATTTGATTTTGGAATCCATCCGCCACTGCCCTGAATATAAAATACACCAAATCATCTCCATGCATTCTTGTGCAAATACAATTGAACTAATAAGTCCTATCTAGTTGAAGGTGTTCTCAGTAAAATCTTCTTGAGTAGTTCTAGTTTGGAATAACTGCTGGAAGTCATTGATTGTCCTCTATTGTAGTCTTCTATGATTTTTGTTTTGCCTCACACTATTTCATTTGCTGATTCAGTAAACCCGTTCTAGCTGCAGCTCCAAGTGCAGTGAGTGCAGTTTGACCCAGCCTTCTTTGAGTCTAATTGGTCCTGTGCAGGTCGTACTCCTACTACGTGGAGGTTTCCATGGATGAGCTGGACTGGGTCAGAGTCATCGACCACTCTCGTTTCCTCTGTCGCTCCTGGCAGAACCTGTTCTTCCAGCCCCGGGTCTGCAGGTAACACTACAGGACAGCCACTGTTTTTTTCATACCATATGATCAAGCTGCTTCCACAACAGCTCGATAGGGTTGAGATCTGGGGACTGCATTGGCCAATCCATTACAGACAGAATACCAGCTTCTTCTTTAAGTAGATCAATTATTTATTTGGAGTAGTGCATTGTGTCATTGTCCTGTTGTAGTATGAAAATCCCATCCAAATGCCATCCACAGTATCTGGTGTTGTAAAAGGAGTGAGAGCCTTCTTTGTTCAATATGCCTTTTACTCTGTACAAATGTCCCACTTTACCAGCACCAAAGCATCCCCATCACATTTTCTTCCCCATGCTTGATGGATGGCACACCCCAAGCATCATTTTATTGGATCTGCACCTCGCAAAAGTTCTTCTCTGTGATCCAAACACATCAAACTGTTAACACTTTTTTCCAGTCGTCCTCCCTTCATTGTCTGTGTTCTTTTGCCCATTTTAGATGTTTTAGATAGGGCTTTTTCTTTGAAACTCTGCCTAGAAGGCCTGCATCTTGCAGTCTTAACTGTCTTTTATGAGACTGGTGATTTGCGGTTATTGTTAAATGAAGCTGCCAGCTGAGGACCTGTGAGGCATCTGTAAGGGTTTCTAATGATGAATTAGTCTTTTAACGAGATAATTTAGGATTATTTAACACAATGTGTCTTTGTAATACAGGAGTGATGGTTGCCTATTTAGATATTCCATAAAAATCAGTTGTTTCCTGCCATAATATTAATTTGCAAAAATAACAATGCCTAGAATGTATTTCTGATCATTTCTAAAAAAATATATATAATATTCTTTCAAAAACAAGGTCACGGCCATTTCTCAGTAATTCCAAACTTTTGAACATTTTAATTTAGGGATGCACTGATAATGATTTTTGCTACCGATACCATTTATGTATTGTTTCTTCCCCTTCACTTTCTAAAAGGAAAGACATTGTGAAGCCTACGTCCAATTGGCTCATGTGGTTGGCAATTTGAAAGGTGATTGGATCACTGATTAATTTAGATTAGAGTGTGTGTTGGCTGATAGTGATTGGTGCATCCCTAGCTAAAATAATAGACTATTTCAGAATCTTGAAATGATCTTCTGAAAACCATCTGGCGGCCCCCTTGGGGGTCTCTACCCCTACATTGAGAACCAGTGGTGTATCTTGGCCTGCTCACAGAGATGCTGTGCTTTGTGACTGACCTGTAGGTATGTAAGAGTGGTGGGAACACACAACACAGTAAACAAGGTGTTTCATCTGGTCGCCCTGGAGTGCATGTACACACATCAGCCCTATGTCCTGAAGAAAGGCCTTTTGGGTAAGGAACTGAATTACAATTCTTTGTTTTGTAAAAATGTGGAGCCTCTTTAACCCCTGGCAGTGTTTGTACAATGCTTTACCCGTTGAACTCCCCTGAGAGTTGAACCCCTAGTCCTGGCTGTATCATCCCTGCAGTTCCCAGCAGTAACGTGGCAACCATCTCCTGTGGGGCCAGTGTAATTGAGGGTGTGAGTCGGAGTCGTAATGCCTTGCTCAATGGTGACACGTCCAACTACGACTGGGATTCAGGCTACACCTGCCACCAGCTGGGCTCCGGGGCCATCGTCATCCAGCTGGCTCAGCCCTACATGCTGGGCTCACTTAGGTAGGGTGGTAGAGAGAGCATTGAACATCCTCTGTACAACAAAGGCTTGATGATGATGAGAATCAGTAAAAATTTGTAGTGTTTTATGAATAAGGCTACACAGAGATGACGGCCAATCCCGCTCATTAATAATATCAGACTGACAGCCCCACATATAGCTATAATGTCCAAATAGAGAATCTACTCCCACCTGAAGAATGTTTACAACAGCTTCACACCGGCAGAGGCGTGCCCGCACTGCGTACACACTGTGTACGTGTGTACGCAATAACAGCTAAATTGCCGACAATGTGACTGACAGGATTTGTTTATTTATAAATAAATGTATTATCGTAGCCTACGTCTTATTTTATGATAGTTAGGATAGCAGTGCCTACCTTGCCTACCCTGAAGGTACGCCACTGCACACCGGCTTTGCATTCATGAAACCAGGTAGGATGAGCGCATAGTTGTCTTTCCATTCTTTACTATTTTATTATTTACTATTTTAGCGCAAAACCATGACACTAGGACACAACTGTGGCATTTTTGTTTCTGACTGTCCTGCACAATTCAGTTGCATTTGACAAAGCAGTTACAACAAGACACTCTAACAGTCTGTTGCAATTTCCAGTTGCATTTAGTTATCAACCAATAAACCAATTAAATTAGCCTTTGATTAAGCTCTGGCCCGCCATTTAATGGCTTAGAAAAAATTTACTTGCCGACCCCTGCTATACAGACAGATCTTTGTCTCCAATCAGGAATGTTGAGTTTTCAATTTCCAATGATTGTTGAATCATTGATAGATGCATTATATCCATCCATCCAGTGTGTGTGGCTTCCAGTCCCTTGGAGTGGACGTACCTGCCTCAATGTATGGATGTGTTTCGTGTGATACAGGTTGTTACTGTGGGACTGTGACAATCGAAGCTACAGCTACTATGTTGAAGTCTCCACCAACCAGCAGCAGTGGACCAGGGTCGTAGACAGAACCAAAATCGCCTGCAGGTGAATAGCCACCAGACACTATGGTTAAGATAACTAAAGTAGACTACTAAGCAACCCAAGACACATATTACAAGCATGTCTACCTAGTGTTTTTTTTTTACCTTTCCACCTTGCCCAACAAGTAAGCGGGCATCTACCTGTAAGCATCCTTAAGCAAGATGCCTAACCCCTACCTGCTCCATGTAATAGCACCATGTAATTGTAAATCGCTTTGGATAAAAGCGTCTGCTAAATGACCTAATTGTAATTGTAACAAGCAAAACCCTTAATTTGTGTGTCTGTGTCTCTCCCAGGTCTTGGCAGACACTGGTCTTTGACAAACAACCTGCCTCATTTATGCGTATTGTAGGAACATATAACACAGCTAACGAGGTGAGAACTAAAATATCCAGGTGCATCTCAAAAAATTAAAATATCATGGAAAAGATTTTTTATTTTTTTTGTAAGTATGTTAATTTCTGCACTTAATACTTGGTCGGGGCTCCTTTTGCACGAATTACTGCATCAGTGAGGCGTGGCATGGAGGCAATCAGTCTGTGGCACTACTGAGGTGTTATGGAAGCTTCCTTTGGTAGCGGCCTTCAGCTCGTCTCTATTGTTGGGCCTGGTGTCTCTCATTTTCCTCTTGACAATACCCAATAGATTCTTTATGGGGTTCAGGTCAGGCGAGTTGGCTAGCCAATCAAGCACAGCAATACCATGGTCAGCAAACCAGTTACTAGTAGTTTTGGCACTGGGGGCAGGTGGCAAGTACTGCTGGAAAAGGAAATCAGCATCTCCATAAAGCTTGTCTGCAGATGGAAGCATGAAGTGCTCTAAAATATCCTGGTAGATGGCTGTATTGACTCTGGACTTGATAAAACAACACCAGCAGATGACATGGCACCCCAAATCATCACTGTGGAAACTTCACACTGGACTTCAAGCAACTTGGATTGTGTGCCTCTCCACACTCCTCAAGACTCTGGGACCTTGATTTCCAAATCTGAAAAGAGGATTTTGGACGACTGAGCAACGGTCCAGTTCTTTTTCTCCCTAGCCCAGGTAAGACACTTCTGACGTTGCCTTCAGGAGTGGCTGGACACTAGGAATGCGACACCCATTTCCTGGACACATCTGTGTGCGTGGTGGCTCTTGATGCACTGACTCCAGCTTGACAATCCTTGACAATCCTCTCAAGGCTGTGGTCATCTCTTTTGCTTGTGCACCTTTTCCTACAACCATTTTTCCTTCCAGTCAACTTTCAATGAATATGCTTGGATACAGCATTCTGCAAACAGCCAGCCCTATCAGCAATGACCTTCTGTGGTTTACCCTCTTTGTGGAGGGTGTCAATGAGTGTCTTCTGGACAACTGTCAAGTCATCAGTCTTCCCCATTACTTAATTAGCTGATTACAGCTCTTCTCGGGTCGACATTTCTCTATAATAAATTCTTTATTTGAATATTTTGAGATACTAGATTTTTGATTTCCATAATCATCTGTAATCATCAAATTTAAAATAATAAAAGGCTTGAAATATTTCACTTTGTGTGTAATGAATCTAAAATATATGGATGTTTAACTTTTTGAATTAAATGACAGAAAAAAAATGAACTTTTTACGATATTCTAATTTTTTGAGATGCACCTGTAAGTCCTCTGAGGCAGGACAGTTTCCTAAAGTTCATTAAAATTTATGGTGATGTTTTCTAAGTCCTCAAGATGAATGCAGATTTTATGCTTAGTTCTAATTAAGAAAAACAACCTAAAGTCACAATATACTCACAAATATCATAAAAGTTATTTTTCATTTGTCCATTATTTAATTCTGTGTGCAGGTTTTCCACTGCGTCCATTTTGAGTGTCCTGTCCAGCTCGACATAGAGGTGAAAGAAGGCAGTCCGGGTTCTGACCAGCCTAACACAGACTCCAGTTCCCAGAATGCACATCCTAATTTTTCCCCAAGACAGCTCTCTGCAAGGCCTTCCTCATCCTCTTCCTCCGGCTCCCAGAACATCTGAAGAGATCTGCTCAAATGGCATTACACTCTGGTGGAACAGGTTTTGTTTTTGTATTTTTTTTCAAGTGATGCAGAGGGGTCATAATTGGTGCCTGACCATAGAGATAACCCCATAGAGGCATATGCACTAAATCTTCTCCACCAGAATGCAATGTAACTTCAAGTGATGGTGTAGGCTGTTCACTGTTTTGTGGGCTAAAATGTTACAAAGGCTTTATTAATAATAATATAACTGTTATATTATATATAACTGTCAAGTATGTGACATGCCCAATGAGACATAATGGTTTTCAGACATTTATTTTTTTGTCCCACATGAATTAGCATTGAAGGGATATATTTCATTATATTTACAGTAATGTCAAAATTACTCATCCCTGATGTTTGAAAATAATGACTGTCATACAATAGATATGTTTATCTTCAAAGGGAGTTCAATTGAGGAAGCTACAATCGACACTTGAAGTTCAGCCTATACCTAGGATTATTATGATTTAAGAAATAAGATGGGTTGTAGGGCATAGTAATAGACATTTAAAAAATAGGATCTATCCCTTTTCAGTAAAAAAGGTAAAACTTTAAGGTTCTATACTGTAAGCATAGAAAAGGTACATAAACAACCAGAATTTATAGACCCAAAACATCCTTGATAAAATGCAGAAAAAAAAACTATTTTTAGAACAATTTCACTGTATCACTAAATAACAACCTACTGTTTCTCTACTGCTCTGAAGGAAATAACCAGATAGCAGGTCACAAAGGACTCTCTTCTGATCTTCTGTGTCCACGGTACTGAGTGTAATATATGCTGCTAACAATAAAGATATGTTTATATATTTATAATAAACCAGACTTTTTTACTTGTTTTCCATTGCCTTAATAATGTTTACATTACAGTCACTTATGAAAGCAGTGCTCCTAAATCAAATTTTTTTTTTTTTTAAACCAACACAGTTACAAATGCCATCCCCATTTGTCATTTATATCAGCTCATAAATAAGGGATATAGAAACTGAAGTTAACATCTGCTGGACCTAACTACTAAAAATGTGTAGGCTATAGCCTACAAAAACCTAACCTGTTTAGGACCATCCTGATATTGCAAGCTCTTTCCATGCGTTAAATAAAGACGGACTGTTTCACAAAAATTGAACCAGTGTAACAATCAACGAAGTCAAACTTTGCTCATTTAAATCAAAAAGTAAGGTTCCACCGAGATTTGAACTCGGATCGCTGGATTCAGAGTCCAGAGTGCTAACCATTACACCATGGAACCACGTCGACATTGCACAAAAAATACGATTAAATAAATTTTGCCAATCGAGATCCTAGTGGTTCATGGTGTGGTATTATAATCAGTCTATGATTTTAATCCTGCTTCGTTTAATTTCTGTGATTCACACCAAATTCTGTGACCGCAGATGTGTGCTTTTGCTGTTGCACACTTTAAACGCTGATCGGTAATGCTTCTTATGGAGAACGAAGCAATAACGGGGATATTTCTTGTAGTTAGCTCCTGATTGTTAGTTCATAGTTTACTTCATAAACTACAGTAACCAAAAAACTATTGTTTCTGAAACTTTATTTGAAAAAAATATTTCAAATATATATATATATATATATTTTTTTTTACCTCATCTGGGCATTATGACAAAAACTTAACTACAGTTTGAACCATCACAGAGGGGCTCATAACGAGAAGAAAGATACCCCCTTATTGCTTTGTTCACCATAAGAACCAATAAATCAGCATTTAAAATGCGGTGGAGTTGATTTTGTTTTGGTATAAGGTGGCTTTGACTGCAGAGGTGAATTTGGAGAAAAGGCGGTGGTAGAATGTGAGATCTACATGCCGGTTAGATTGGTTTTGTTGCACATGTTAATTTTGCGTGCATAAACGACGCACAAGCTAATCAGACCAGTGTTGCCAACTATTTTCCAATGAAAATCGCTAGCACTAGCGCCAAAGGTCGCTGAAAGTCGCCAGAAGATGTCATGCGCTCATTTGCATATTGATGACGTAATCTCCCAATCATTTGCATTAGGCGTAGTGGCTGCTTCGGTTTTAGTGTATGGAAATAGGCTAGGGCGAAGATTTTCCTCGAATTAAACTCGAAGTATACTGTGGGGAAGTTCTATTTCACATTTTAATTCCTCGTGAATGGAAAAGAAGAGAAGAACATCGGGTATCTACATACTTTAGAAGAGTGTAACCAATGTTATTCACAACACAAAATCCTTAAAACATGTAGGCTAATTCGTTGCGGATATAATCGAACACAAACCAATACACACTCCAACTGTAACTACAAAATGATATGGAATTGTTTTTAGCAAGTTAAAAATATTTCAGGTATTTCCACGCAGCTGTTTTCTTAACAATTAATAGGTTAAAATGTGCTTTTAATGTGGTTAGCCTGTAGCCTATAGGCTACTCATATATAGGTCGAAAAGAAATAGTCCTCTTTCTACTTGACTGCGTGTTAATACATTCATAGACTACCTGTCGAATATACCAGTTGAAATACCTCTGCCGTGAAACCAATGTCACTCTAACAATGGCAGAACAAGACATGACGTGCTTCTTGTTTTTTTACACATCCTATCTACCAGGCAAAAGTCACTGTTAAAATGTGTTTTTCTTCTTTTCTTAAATATAAAAGATACAGAAACCGGAAAGATACTGTGGGCTCACTGTACCATTGCATCCCCAGTAGATAAATGTTTCTACAATATAATCAGCAAATCTGTGAACAATGAAGGCATAGCACCTACATTGCTTACTGTTTATGAGATTTTATTGAGCAATTAATAGACTCAAATATTCAAAAGTAAATGCTTTAGATTTAAGAAATGTTTAGAATGCGGTTTTACTGAAAAAATTACAGAAAGATAGAAAATGGTAGAATGACAGGAAATGAACCTGAATAAAAGAGCTAAAATGCTCTTTCAACAATGTGCCTTGGAGAATGCTCCACATACTTAAAAATGAGTGTAATAAATCACAATGACTCAGTGGCAGTTAAAGAATCACACACATGCACAGAGAGAGAGAGAGAGAGAGAGAGAGAGAGAGAATAGGACACAGGTGCAGTGAACCGGACACTGGGGATGTAGGGTGGAGGAGGCTTTAGTCGCCTCATGTACAAAATGTGATTTTATCCACCAGTGGTCCTGTCCAAGCCTCAGAACCTTCCTAATTAATTTTTCATCGCCAGCCACTCTTGTGTTTGGTCAGGGTCCGGCTGTGTTAAGAACTGCTGGTCAGCAGCTGACAGCACGCTGGGAGAGCATGTTTCCCCTTAACCTACACAATGCCAGCTATAAAGAGGTCTGATACTATAATACAACACACACACACTACTCAAACACTAAATCCAAGATGAACATCTGTGTTTTTGTTGGATGGCCACTCTAGGTTTAGATATTGGTTTAGTACATTTACATCATTTAGCGACTTACAATTAGTACACTTTTTTACATGGAGCAGGTAGAGGTTAGGCATCTTGCTCAAGGATGCTTACAGGTAGGCCACCTTCAGGGATTGAACCCACAACCTTCTGGCTTGGAGTCCAACACCTAGACCACTAGACTATCCTGCCCCCCAGGTTTAGTAGAAACCTTGAAGGGCCCCAAATTCCAGTTGTGTTGTTTGAAGGGACCCAAAAGGGCTTAACTTTACTAAACTTCGAAATCTGAAAAATATGTAATTTAGCCTAAATTCCTTTCAGTAAAAATTGTCAAGTAAAACTAAGTGAGAGAAAGCCTGTCCAAAATGTTTTTTGTTTTTTTGTGGATATTTTTTATTCAGGAAAGCAATTGAGCATTTTTGGACATCACTTACGAAATAATAATCATCATTGTAATTAATAAAACAGCAGTGTTACAGTAAAATGAAAATATACAACTATAGTGTTAAATTAAAGAAGCCTGCCTTTTCTCCAGTGTAGCGAGTAGGTTTTGAACAAATAATGTGCCTGTTTCTATATACTTCACTTATCTGTGCTAAAGTGGCTCATATTGGCTTTGCAAGAAACAGTACCCAAAGATCAATCACATAGAGGTGCTCTTAACGGGAAGGTGCTATGTGAAGGTTACATCAGATGTTAACGTTATCGATCCACAGCAAGGTGAAATATTTATAAATGGCATTGGAGACTGTAGCACACGTTATGAGGCATCACAGAGGCTGTGTTCTCACTTCTAGTTTTGGTCACTATAGCTCAACTCCCGGTATACCATACCACAAAACATTTAGTTTATTTTAGAAAAAGGTGATCTGTAATTATACTTGTTCTTAATGCATGTTTTTCAGTCTTTTTGTAAGATACTGCCTTGTTTCTAGAAAGTTACTTAAATGTAAAAATTCACTGGAACAAGTGAAAACAAGTTCTTTCAATAGCTTTATAGGTTTTTGTTACTGCCTGTCTATAAATGAAAATGTACTTAAGTGTAATTTAAAATTCTTTCACAAAACTGTTGAAAAGATAAAACAATTAACAAGAGAATAGAGGACTTTGTAGGCGTCTGCTATACAGTATAGCTGAGGCCACCGGACTGCAGCTGGCAGAACATTGTGTGGTCACCACACTTGGCTGGCCAGCCTAATTAGAATCAATGTCCCGATGGCTGTTTTACTGCTGCTATGATATCTCCCTGTGAACACAACTCTGCACCACATGCTGGGAGCTGATTGGACACCTAAACCTGACAGATGCCTGCAGAGGGATGGGGTAGGTAATTAACCAGAGGCAGTGCAATCAGTGTGATCTCATAGCCCCAGCTGTGTGTGGAGTGCAGGATTGGGTGTTTAGAATAGCTTTCAGCTATGATGCAGTGGTTGTGTGAAAGGTGTGCTTTAGGAAAGGTGGGCGATAAGTAGTTGTACATGTTAGTGTGTGGGTGCTGAGGCTTAATGAGTATTTCACTTTGGAAATAGCGTTGTGGAAAGTCCCCCCATCCCCCTCATCGCTTCTAAAATTCAGATAAATCTCTCCAGTAACATTTAAGAGCTGGCCTGCTTGAAAATCGCTTACTGTCCATATTCACAGTACTTTACAACCCATTTCCACTGCACTGCCTACAGGGGGATGTATGCATTTTACAGCTGCATGATGTCCATATCTGCCTTTTATAGAAAGAACAGCTTCCAGTTGAGGGACATTTACTGGGGCTCTGCTCAGTGATGTCCTATTCCTCAGCAGTGACTGAATGCACACAGAGCACATCATATAACTCATATTAATAGTATGGACCATAATGGCCTCTGCAACAAGGTCTCTCAGAGATGAGGCACTTTTATATATTGGTATGGCACAACACATAATAGAAGAGCAATTAAAATGAATTCAGTTGAAGAAAAGCTGACTTTTTCTGAGCTGGAGTCAGTTACAGTTGGGAAGGAAGAGGAAAATGAATGCAATTGTGGACCAGATTTACTTTTAGTCAGCTTATACTGTAAGACAGTCACCTACAGCGAGGTAATGTTGCACGACAAAGCCATTACCCTGAGATGAAAAATAGCAAGGAGAATCAATTCCTTTACTAAGAAGGTTCATGGAGCATCAAGCAACAGATAAATCATTTATTTCAAGGTTAGCCAAATGCTCTATTATACAGAAAATTCTATTCTGAAATGCGTGGAAGCAATTAAATCAAGTGTCACAGGCAGGAAAGCATAACATTATGGTGGAGATGAGAGAGCCCTTCTATCAACTGAACAACAGTTAACTATGTGATTGTCATTATGCACCAGTACCTCTCACAATACCGGATGAGAACAATATATAACAGCTAGAAGCAATTTACATTGCACCCATGCACTTCATGAAGAAATATTGCATAGCTCTTGTCCGTTTTGCCCTTAATACTAAAACTGCTTTGTTTCCAAAAATACTTCCCGCCCTTCTCCTCTGCAAAGCACATCAAACAGAAAAGCCCTGTTTTATTCCTCTTTATCGTGTTCTTCATTGAGTCCATCTGATCGAACTCCAGAACAAGCTCCACGGGGACATGCCAGTGCCTTTAGAAGGTCGTCACGCACATCGCAGAAAAGACCTTTTGTTATCAAAAAAATCCCATCTTGGTTAATCCCTTCCATCTCCTCTAACGTTGGACAAACACCTAACCGCCCGTCTCTAAACAGTTACAGTTAGTTACAGAGAAAAGAATCATGCAGCAATGACTTTCTCTTTTTTGCAACATCTTGGTTGTCACTTTTAGCGGTAGATAAATTGGCAAAAAATGCCTGTGCTTCCATGAAAACTACCACACTGTAATACGGAGCCTCTGTATCCAAAGCACGAAGCTGCTAGAAAACTGGTCATGGGGTCACAGTTGAGACCCCATGTTTCAAATGGGACCTGGTGAAAGCCCTCTGGTAGTGCTTGTAAAGGACAGGCACTGTGTTGAGGTGAGGCTGAGGTTTATCAGGTCTCTGTCTTGTTCTGCTGCTTCTGAACTCAGAGTCCCAAAGAAGGATGGACCCTAGATGGTCCAAGGAATCAGTGAACTGACCAGGACATCTTCAGCTTCCTCAGATTCGTATATGGAAGGTGCTGGAATCAGGAGAAATAACATTCATGATGGTAAGTCATACATTTATAAATAATTATATATATAAAAAAAAAATATATATATATATATATAATATATAATATATAATAACAATAACAATAATGTATAATAGCCAGGTAGGAGGTAGGAGCTATCTTATAAGAGTGATTATGAGGCATAATATGAGTTATCAATGTGTGCAGTAATGTGTACAACATATCCACCATAACATAACTAGATGTCCTTTCTATTATGAGGCCATTCTGGGACTAAGAGACACAGACCCATCCTCTAATATGCCACTCGACATAAGTGCACCGACCAGAAAACTATTACCAGTGTCACATTACAGCCTTACTAACAGGCTCTGTGCTGGGAAATGGCTGTTCTCAAAGGGCTATTTTCGAAAGTGCAGTGTCAGGGTGTGATTTTGTTGTTAAATGAAGGCCACACCAGGAAGGTAAAGCCACATACACTCCCCTAATCATGCCTACTGTATATTACATAACATAACACCCTGGTGCACCAATATCACTAGAAAACAACATTATTATTTGGATTTCTGCGAAAAGCTTAAACACACTTCCTATAATACAGTTTGGACAAACCAAGGTCATTAATTACTACTCAATTAAAGTCCATGGTTTTGTAGTATTATTTTTACACCAATACATAGGTATGTACAGTATTTCTATGATAATATAACTCAAAGATTAATAACCTCTACTAAATGATTTTTTGTTTTTCATTAGTGAGAATATTACAAAATATATAACAAGTATGACACAAGTGTGAGAAAGAGGATTTGCAGCATGTTCTGAAATGCCTTTATAGAGGATCAATAATTTTGCACAATGCAGCTAATGTTCATAAGAACGACCAGATCACATCTAAATTATTCAGCACATCGTTCTTCTTTTTGTCTTCTCTCATTTAATTCTAATTTGATAAAAATACTTTTTATCAGAGCTTTCACGCAACTATGGAAACTGTATCTCATCGTGACACTTATTACAGTTTATGATACCTGGTTACCAAGACAACCCTATCAACGTATAATAACTATGGGAGTCACATTGTAACCAATCTTCCATGGGCTGAGTGTGATGGGCAGATTTATTGGGGAAATCACTGGCCGGCCAAATCAACCCTTCAGGAATGAGGGAAATTTGTTCTGGCGAGGTCTTTCTGCATGGTTTGGGGGCTGTAATGAAAACCACTTACAATCCAGTGATGGATTGTCTAGAAGTAAAAAGTCAGAGATCAAGTTTGCACTATTGGTTTTGTGGATTTTATATCAGTCTTTGGGTTGCAGTGTTCTGCAGGAAAGCAGAACAAAGAACTCCAGTTATTTCTCCTCCTTGAACTCCTCTGTTTGAACATTATACTAAAGTGTAAAGCAGTAATAGTCACGCCAGACATTCACACCTGTCTACTGTAACCATAGTCATCTGCTGTTGGATACTGGAAGCTGGCCAGTACTACTATGGTTTACAGTGAAATTCTTTTAGGAATTCCTTATTCTCAGTCCACAAACTGTGATTTAATATTTTATTTGGTTGCTGTATTTAGTTCATAACATCCAACATCTTCAACTTGGTTGTCTCAACTATCTACTGTATCTATCTATGACATGCTAGAATTATTGTAGACCAACGTGAGATCAATTAGACTGAAGAAACTTGTGAAAACACATTATTAAGAAACACTTTGACAAGAATTAGACACATTAGATTAGATGTTCATGAATGCAGTGACCACATTGAATATTTCATCCTGAACATCTGGATGTGAAACACTATGAGGAAGCTTTAAGGGGTTTATAGCAATACTGATTCTGCGTTTAATTGTGTGTGAAAATAAGTACCTCAGAAAATCAGGTGCCTTGGAGATCATGTTCTCAAAGTCGGCAAAGGAGAGCTTGCTGTCTCCATCGAGGTCGGCTTCTTCGATGGCCTTGTCACACACCAGGGTGACCTCCTCTGGTGTCAGCTCCCCTTTAGTCAGCTTGTTCAGAGTCTTCTCCAGGTCATCCTTACAGATGAAGTTGTCCCTGTTGTAGTCTGGACGAGACGAGAGCAGAAACAATTCAGCTCCTCCTAACAAACATTGTTCCCAAGTACTTTTGATTCTGAGAGATGTCTCTCTTTTGCTTTCGGTTGACTGTAACTCTTAGTAAATGACGGAAATGGTTATAAAAAGATCCTCAAACTCCTTATACACTACTTCAAACAGTATTATTTGAGAACCTCAATGACCAGTGATAAATATGCTTCCTCTGAGGTGTTCCATTATATTTTCTAATGATTGCTTTTTGCAGATTTAAAAAAAAATTCTCCTTAACTACCCCCAGAACCCCAAGCTAGCTGATTCTATTCTTGACCGTAAACGTGGCTATATGGGGAGGGGTAACAGCAGAGAACAGCATGAGCCTAGGAGTAGAGATGATACAAAACATTTTTTGTAACAATGTTTTCAAGTTCAATTCTGGACACAAATCGAGGACTTTACCTTTAACTCCGTAATGTACATTGTATTGCTGACATGTTATCGCTATTTGCTATTGGCTATTCATGACTTGGCCAGGTCTTTATTGTACTGTAAATGAGAATGAATTCTCAAATAAATTACCTGTTTAAATAAAGTCCTATATGGTAACTATATTACTTTAGAAACAGGTGGTCTTTGCTAAAAGGGCTATAACCTCACCGTATATCTTGAAGGCATATAATGTCTTGAGCTCTCTCGGAGAAGTCTCGCAGAGCGCAGAGAACATATCGACAAAATCATTGAAACTCAGGTTCCCTTGGCCATCCTCGGAAAACGTCTCCACAATACGATCTCTGAAAGGATTCTCCTACAACAATAAAACAGGGACGACAATATAATAAAGTAGAACTATTAATCCCTGAGACATAATTTGTTGTTATGATAGCCAAACAACAACAAACAGAGCACAGGGTCAGCCATGATACGGCGCCTCTGGAGCAGAGAGGGTTAAGGGTCTTGCTCAAGGGCCCAACAGTGGCAGCTTGGTAGTGCTGGGGCTTAAACCCCCGACCTTCTGATCAGTAACCCAGAGCCTTAACCGCCAAGCCATCACTGCCCCCAATGCTGCATGGATCTCTTTTTATTTAGTTCTTGTTTGATTTATTTTTTAACGGCAGGTTGATTGATTACATCTTATGACAGCATATAGGCATGTAGCCTATAACAGAGAGTGTCACAGGCCTGGAAGACGGCAGTCTCCTCTGTGATCGCCTGATGGGATGCTGATTGGCGTACTTTCCTATATTTTCCGTACGTAAGGACAACATATATTGAGTTTTAAAACTGAGGCCCCAGATATTAATTTTAGTATCTCTAAGTCCTGAGATAAGGGCCATGTCCTTTTGTTTTATTGTTTATTGAGTAGGTACACACATCACAACACCCAGTGCTTAGTCAATCACAGTCAATTCATTACCTAGAGTCATCTTTGGTACTTTGCAGTCACTTTGGTTGCCATGTCTGATTAAGGCTTGTTATAAATTACCCCCTTCCCCAGTGTTCAGTAGGCCTGACTATGCTAAGCTAATTAATACAGACGACTGTGGAGGCGAAGGTGTAATTTACAGGTATGACAGGATGGCATTTAGAGCTAGTTTGGCTCTGCCCATTGTCAGCAAAGCATTATTCACTGCTGCATCTGGCTCTGCTATTCTAGCTGCTGGGAGCAAGGAAAAGGGAAAAAATGTATAGGAAGAAGATTACAATTGATCAGTAAATATACACATTTACAATTGTTTATTGTCAACTGTTTATTGTCAAGTGTGTTTATTATTGGAATATACAGATTTGACATATCCCCTTCAAAATAGAGCTTCTCTTTTTTATGTGCTATTTGAGTTGTTTACAATTATTCTTTAGGCATAACATTTGTGGATTTTCAATTATTGTGGTTTATATTTTCTATATTGTTCTGTATTCCCCAGTCAGTTGATGGGGAATACAACTGATGGCACAGTTGCCACCAGAATTGTTTTTGTAATCTCTAAGAAAAACCAGTATACATCTATAACTCTGTCACTCACTGCGTAGCCTGATACTGGCTGAGCAGTGAAGATTTATCTGGTTTATCTGGTCTACTTTAACACGGGGTTAGAGGTTTGATTCCTGCTGGGACCATGTACTGTTACAGTGCTGGAAGACACTTTAGATAAAAGTTTCCAGCAAATGGCAAAAACATAAAAACACACATTTAGATTATATTTGTACTAACTAACTCTTTACCTTATCTAAAGTAAGGGGCACCTGCAGCATGCTTCAGCTGTTGTCTACAACATTAAAATAAACTAATGGCAAATCAAGAGCTAAAGATGAGAACAAGACAATAGATTAGATGTAATATTGACAAGACATGTTGTAGAACAAGATAAGTGAGGTACTACCAACTAGGAGAGGGTAAAGTACTCTTACTCATCCTGTACAGTACAAGTACCTTTAGTTCTGGCATGGTGACGATCAGTGTTAAGGGCAGTTTGATGTCGGGATCGTTGGTATAATCCAGTGGTACCAAATGTGGGGCTAGCTCACGGTACCGGCCATGTAACCTGCAACACAAACACACACACACACACACACACACACACACACACGTTTTCATAACAGCCTGAACTGCGAATCAATATTGCTAGGAAACAGTAAAGGATTAGTCACGTTTTACATGTTTCAAAACACTCTCCAAGATGGTAGTCAACAGCTCTAACAGTGTGGTAGTCCTTACTGCCTAGGAATTTGTGATGTAATTACTAATACAATTTTAAAGAGAATGTAGGCATTATGTATTGTTTGGTGGTGTTACTTCACTTCTCAATTGTGTTATAGCTCCCCCAAATGTATTCCCCAGCTCACTGTATATGTTTGAAACATATACAGTGAGAACTCTGTAGGGGAAGGGGGGTAGAGAGGACTGTGAGCCACTGTGAGAGGGACATGCACTCTTAAAGTTTCAAATCAAAACAATGTTTTTGTAATGCTGGTTTCAGCCACAAGTGCAATTCCAGAGACAAATCTGGAATGTTGTAGAGATAAGGAAGTCTATTTACACACCAAATGAACCTTATCGTATCAGCAAGGTGTTGTCAGTGGTTTTACCTCACATCTCGGTACTCCCATTAAGAAGCAGCGATCATTAAGGTTTCATTATGTGTGTGCAGAATTACAAAAAAAAAATTGTATAAAACAAATCAATGAAGAAAGAAAAACAAACAAATAAATTGTACACAAAAAGTAAAGTAAAGCAAAAACACCTATCCTTCTTGACCAAATTCTTAGTTGTTTGCACTACCACAAGTAAGGTTATGGATTTATGTATCTCTGTCAATGCCCATAAGAAGAAACATGTACCCCTATAAATACAAGGTCAAACCCCTCCATTCATTAAAAAGAGACCCAGTTCTCCTGGAGGTGCCGCCTGAGCCTGGGAGGAGCACAGGGAAGGGGGAAGCAACGCTTTTGTTCTTTCTGAAGCATTATTAGGCTCAGTTTGCTCTCCCCTTATAGCACAACAATTCTGTTGCCAGATAGTGCTCTCAGGTGACTTCCTCTCCCCCTTTCCATTTGTCCACAGCCCTGATCGACTCTGGGGCCGTGGGGAGCTTCATGGACGTTGACCTGGTCCGCTCCCTCGGACTGTTTGCCCGTCCTCTCGAGACCCCCCTGCCGGTTACAGTGCTGGACAGGAGGCCTCCTCCCCTCTACACCCCGTCACCCTGGGCCTCCCTTGGCTCCTGCTCAACAACCCTACTATGTCCTGGAGCCGGAGGGAGGTCCTATCCTGGGGAACCGACTGTAAGAAAACCTGCGAGCTCATCACCTGCGGAGTCGCAGCGGTGGAGGTTCCTGTGATCGCCCCCCAGCCCAACATTCCCCGGGAATATAGAGAACTAGCAGAAGAAGAGGAACGCAGAGTGCCTGGGACTGCGCCATTGACCTGCTGCCTGGCACCACCCCACCTCGGAATGAGTCTACCTGCTCTCTATGGTCCATCATGATGGAGGCCTACATCCAGGACAATCTACAATGGGGCTTCATTCAGTTGTTGACGTCTCCGGCCCAGGCGGGGTTCTTCTTCGTGGAGAAGAAAGGAGGAGAGCTCTGTCTGTGCATTGACTATCAGAGCCTGAGCGCTGTAACCGTGACGGCATGGCTACCCCATGCCCTTGATGCCGTCGGCCATAGAGCAGTTGAGGGGGACTCGGTTCTTTACCAAGCTCGACCTTCTGAACGCCTAATCTGTATCTGGGTGGGAGACCAGTGGAAGACAGTGTTCAGCACGATGTCAGGGTCATTCATCATGCCGTTTGGACTGGCGAACGCCCCCTCGGTTTTTCAGTCCCACCATGACGAGGTGGAAAAATGGACTGGCACTAAACACAACGGTACACAATTGGTACACAACTGGTACACAATGTTCTCTCAAATGGGTACCCCATATCTACAAGCATTTGTACCCTTTTAAGTACACACCGGTACTTCTATTTCTGAGTGTGTAGACCCTCACACGGTCAAGAGGCGTCACCTGAAGGCTTGCCTGGGGGGGCGGGGGGTACTGTAACATCAGTAGTCGCACCCAGGGATGGTGCTCCTCCTCCCGGGTTTTACCTCGTCGGTGTGCTAACCACCGGCCTGCAGCCGGCCTTCCTTACTTCCAGCGCACCCCAGCTACACACCGGACTTTCATTCAGTAATCACTCTCATTCATTTCCCCTGTTGTGTTGTGTGGGTATATTTGTTTGGGTAAATGAGGGATTTGTTGTTGGTTATTGTTTGTCTTTGACAGTGTAACATTAGTGTTTTGTCTTATTAAATGTTGTTAACTGCCAATCGCTTCTCCATGTGCATTTATAGTTTTGTTCTTGATTCAGTGTTCATTCTCGTTCGTCTGTGCTTGTGCCCACCTCACCTCATCACCTAAGGACTCTACATGGGTCATTATCTCCAGTAATAAGCGGCCACACCATGGGATGGAGGCTAGAGCTTTGCAGACAGCTTCCTGGTACTAGTCCATAGAAGGATAAATCTCTATAACACAAACTGGAACAAAACAACTGAAGCATATGAATCAATTTGTGGCGAGCTTCGTACAAGGTCTCAATTGACCTGACATTATTTAACGCAAGCAAATTTGGACCTGGCTCGTGATGTGAAATGTGCCACTGTGCACAGACAAAACAACACGTTCCACAGTCCTGTGATGTCATCAACCACTCCTTCCCTTCTCCGTCAGATGCAAGAAGCCACAGTCTCCCCCTCCCCTCTCTGCCCCTCTTTCATTACAACAGTGTGCCAAGATAACCAATAATATGAGTGTGGCTCAAATGGCTCCTTATAAAATACCCATCAGTTCACCAATAAATGCGTGCTCTGTTGCAGCCAGATGGATGGCAGTGTGTCGGCCTGGCCAGCCTGCAGGAGTGTGGCTCCACTAATGGCTTCTACTGAGTCATGCAACCTGCAGCCTCACACAGGTCTACTGAGGCGGTTGGCCGGTGGGGACGATGAGGTATACATGTAAGCATGTTGGGTGCGTGCATTTAACTTGTATAAAATTGAGAAAAAGTGTGATATTTATTCTTTAAGCATGCTGTAGTCGCCTGTAGTTTGATACGCAACAATAAAGACTAAACAATAAACACTATGAATCTGTGAAAACTTTGAGATACAGTACAATATTAATATAAAAATAAAAAATATGAATTACAGTATGTTTAGTCTGCTGTTTATAAATACAGCATGTTGTCTTATGAGCTAATTGTTGGCTGTGATCCATTATACATAAATGTATTTTCATTACACTGAATACAGACAGTAGCAGAATAGATGTAAAACAGCCTGGCTGCATGAGGATATGGTACATTGATTTGTCATAATCTTTTCAATTGTGAGTAAATACACATAATCCTAAACTCACCTAATGGCAACTGATGGTGAGACAAAGCACTGATTAAGAAATTGAAACATTTGTCGATGCCAGCAGTATGATGCCAATCTAGAATTCATTATAAAGCTACAAACATTAACAGCTTATATAAATCTTAATTTCTGCCATGAGTCCAGTGCACTTCTGCCCATCTACACCCATTAAGTGACTATGGTGTCCGTCCTGGGCCTTGTAAACTGTGTTTGAACTGCTTACTCAGGACATTTCACAGGAGGAGAAGGCATACAACCAAAACATCAGCCATCTATTTGTGGTCACAATTAACCCTCGAATGTGCATTAGCTATGCTCCCATTACTTATTTACACAGGTCTTATTAAGGCGTTTCCATTTGAAAACCACCATTCAAATAACCCTGACCCTGTGCTTCTACTAAACAAATGGCAGAGAGGGAGAAATATTCAGCGACCTTAAAGCTTTTTAATAGCTGATATCGTGCCATAATACTTTCCAGAGGAACTCTGGCAACACTACAGGAATTTAACTGCTTTAGAATACTTAGGCCAGCGAAAACACAACCAAGAGATAGATATCTAGCTTCTACTGGTTTGGACTAACTCCACATTAGAGGTGAAGAGGAGGGAGGAATATACTGGGAAATAAGGAGTTAGCAGAGACTGTGCCTGGCCTGAGATCCGTAAGAGATGAGCTGTGTAAAGTAACTACGTACAAATACTTGGTTATATATGATGACATAGTTCCTTTTACTTTTTTTTGATTACCCTTGTACCTTTACAACTCAGGTAGTAAAATAATATGTTACTTTCACTTTTACTTTCCACCAATGAATTTTTACTTTTACTTTTTCCATTCCTGAGATGAGAGAGTATCATGTAGCTCTAATCAAACAGACACAATAATATAAGACACCTGGTTGACAGCCTCATTTCACACTTTAACATCTGGTCCTAGATCAGGTTATGTTGAACAAAATTTTTTTTTTCTTTTGTGAACCTCTGAAAAATAAAAAGCGAAGCTTTTTACAATGTTTGTGTACAGCATTGTGTGTATTATTTTACCTGCACTACTGCCAGTTGTGTGTTCTAAGGAAAGATATAGGAATCTGATAAATGGAATTGATTTCCAGGAAGCTGTAGATGCCAGTAACTTACCGTAGGATTTCTTTGCGGGTGAAATAAGTGCAGTCCTGCAAACACAAGAGAAACACCGTCCAATCAGACAGATGAGGGTACTAGACCCAGGAACTTTTGGGACCAGCTTAGTCGTAGGGACAGTATAATGGTTATGATACACATGGAAGGGTCTGGTTACATGCCATCAATCACTGCTGGACAACAGCATCATACAGGGATGCAGAGCCTGGCACTCATCTAGCTATACACAGCAACAGGAGAGAGAGAGAGAGAGCGAGATAGACAGAATGGTTCCTGTGCTTGACTCAAAATATGCTAGTAGTTGTAGCTATATTATTATTATTATTATTATATAATAATAATAATTATTATTATTATATAAGTAGGCTAGTAGTTGTTGGGCTAGGGAGGAACACGTAGGCTATTTTAAAATTAAAATAAAAACGGTCATAACTCCATCTTTAGAGATATTTGTATTAATTGAGAAAATGTTATCACCTAGATTCCTGATATTAAATAGTGTTTAGCAACACAATATGCAATTATGTTTTAATATATATTTTATTTTTGAAAAAACAGAGGTAACCATATAACATCTTAGACACAAATTATGTAATTCCTCACCTGGTATGCTTCGAATTGTTCATCAGTAAACGTCGTTTGCTTGTTACCCATCCTATTCCAGCAATGTTCCCATCACAAAGATGCATTACATCGGACCTACTTGAATTTTCGTGTTATTCCTTTCCAGTCATTTAGCAGGGCACCTCCTTATCTCGCCGAAAAATAGCTAACCTTGAAACAGGAATCCAACATCAACTTGTCGATTTTTCCATTAGGTTGATGTTATTGGTTGAACGTCGATTAATCCTTGTTAAAGAACAGCTCTTGTTTTAGCACAGGAACCCCTTCATGCATCCCTGGAGTGGCGGTGTGAGTACCACTTACTCCTCGCTGGATGCTGGAAGCTTCACTGGATTAGTCGGGATGTTGCAGAGAGCAGAGATAGAAATCATGTAAGGCCACCGGGTGGCGCCCACGCCGCCTCAACACGCCCTGAAATTGGCTTAGAATGAATTGAATTAATCAAGAGCAAATACATATCACGGTCACGGTCATCTCACGAGATCTTGTTCTTAAAGTGATGGGCTATTATGCAAATCTTCTAATCGAATCCATCAGATAGTTACCCACAAGTTCCTGGTGAATGTCACTCCATACACTCAAAGCTCTCAACCGACTCCAAACACATTCAATACCAATAGTCTATCTCTTATACTTAATTACTTGCTTTATTATTATTATTGATAATTGTAATGATGATGATATAGAAGATATAGACACTGGATTCCTACACTCGTAAATCTCCAAATATGATTTTAACGTTAGTTGGAAAATTATCTAAAGTATAGTGGTGATACGGACGAAATCTGGCAACCCCGAGACCCGTCGCAGTGAAGAGTGCTTCCGGTAAGTGGCGTCACGTACTTCCAGCCGAGCTTGTCCTCAGTTCATTTGCAGAGCAGTGGGACCAACTTATCATAAGAAGTATGGCTGGCAACGCGTGGAGGTCAATGGTAAGAAACCGTTGCATGACAAAGTAATTGCCGCTACAGACACTGTTATTGACTAAGTTATATGGTGTCTCATGTATTCGGAGCTGTGTTGGGGTGGCTTGGTTGTCTCTGTAATCCTCTGTTGAAGGATTTTCTGTGCGGCCTCTGTCGTGCGTGCCCTTCAGCGTGTGGAGAGGTTTTCCGCAATGTTTCTTACAATGTAATTTACTGTCCGCATTTTCACCCTTCTTCACTCGTCGTTTAACATCTAGTTATTGCCAAATGACTTTTCCCTGCAGCGCCAATGTCAGATTTCTCTAATATGTATCTTGTCTTTCACAGTTGTCCCAAGTCGTGGGGTCGGTTAAGACGCCAACACTATGTTCAAGATCTTTTTCAAGGGGGGTGAGTATAGTTATCCTATTCTACACAACCAAAAGACCAGTATTATTTACAATAAACGTGTTTATGGGAGGACGGAATGTCTTCGCACTAACTTAGATAAACTCTTTATTCCATCATACGGTCTCCTACGATTCTAAGTCCTCCTTCAGTTGACTCCCACATGTAAACGATCAAACCTAAGGCCCTGTAGTAACGTTAATCCTATAACAATGATAATAGATTGTACCTGCACGTTTGGCTTTACAGATGCAGACTGTTACGTTGATTCCCGGTGATGGAATCGGACCTGAGATCTCAGCAGCCGTCATGAAGATCTTTGAGGCAGCTAAAGTAAGATAATGAATCAGTAAATTAATAACTGAGATTGTTTGTAGACATAGCCTGGAGTTCGACATATAGTATCTGTCACATTTAGAAGATTTAGATATATCTATTTAATAATGAACAATAATCTTCTACATCACATTTTTGCAAGGTATACGTCATTTTAACAAGGTAGTCATTTTATTGATTATATTAAATGTCATTATAATAAAATATTGGTTGTTTTTTTATTCTTGGCTGGCAGTTTATTTAAGCTATTGTCCTTGCTGTTAGGCTAATTAAACGATTTGCGCTAATGTGGTGTATGAGCCTAGTCCAGACCAGACATAATGTTCAACACTAGACCAGGCTTACATTGATCCAATTTTATGCCCCTGTGGATATTGTAAATCTTGGAAATAACCATGCAATACACTGTTTGACCCTACTTGACATTTAACCTTGGCCTTCTGTTACTGTTTTTTTTTTTTTATATCCATAGGCTCCAATTAAATGGGAGGAAAGGAATGTAACAGCAATAAAAGGACCAGGAGGCAAGTGGATGATCCCTCCTGATGCCAAAGAATCCATGGATAAGAGCAAGATTGGGCTTAAAGGTACACATCAACCCCCATCCTGAAACGCCTACGTGCACCCAGACTAAAGAGAGAGAAAAGTTTCCACAGTTTTACCTTTCTTTCCTCTCGATAGCCTTCTGTTAGTTCCTTTCTTGTATTGTCATTCTATGATAACAGTAAATTGATATAGCTTTACTATGACTCTGACTTATGACCTTTTTTTTTAAATTTTGTATATATATTTTTTCAATGATGGTGCTTTGTGCTGAATTTAGAGCTATTCTGTTACGCTCATCGTATTAACTCTGTGCGAGAGTTTTATCATAGTTGGGTTAGGGGCTTGGTATAAGAAGGATTTTGAAATGTCTTTACTGTAGTTGGGGTGTTCATGATAAATCACAACGCACTAGTAAACGAATAATACTGACCCAGTGTTTCTCTCCTCAGGGCCTCTGAAGACTCCCATCGCTGCAGGCCACCCCTCCATGAACCTGTTGCTAAGAAAGACCTTTGACCTTTATGCAAATGTCCGCCCCTGCGTCTCCATCGAGGGTTACAAGACCCCCTACACTGACGTCAACCTCGTCACAATCCGTGAGAACACCGAGGGGGAGTACAGCGGGATTGAACATGTGGTACGTTCGTAAGCTTTTTAGTATTAGAGTTGTCCCTGACTAATCTTTACATATTAGGTAGTGAATTTTAGTATGTTTTAGAATACCACAGGCCTATGAATGGCCATCTATACACAAGAGGAAGGAACACGATAATAACAAACCCAACACTGCATAACTGTTATTTATGTTAACTTACTATATTCATATCCGAGGTTTGCAGCAATATCCACATCCAGGCCCATCTGTAGATTTGCCTCTGTCATGGTGATTTATTCACGCACACTGAGATTGATTAAAGCCACATGAGTTATTTTCATTAACATTCATAGGCTGATATTTATACCTAAATAAGCTTATCATGATTTATTGGGAGAAACCAAGCAATTCTCTGTAAAATCAGACATTCATCACCCCATATAGCCGGAATGGAATGATCCTGGTTTCACAAGATAAGTATACAATTAACTAGCTCCTACGTTGTTTTGTAGATTGTGGAAGGTGTCGTTCAGAGTATCAAACTGATCACAGAGGACGCCAGCAGACGTATCGCTGAGTATGCCTTTGAATATGTCAGGAATAACCAAAGAGCCAGTGTGACTGCTGTGCACAAAGCAAACATCATGTAAGTACAAATTCAGGGCTGCAACCTACCTACCTGGAACCACTGCCATAGCTGAGGGAGGAACATTTTGTACTGATTTTGCCATTTAAGAGTAGGATGTTCATCCTAATAACATGTATTCTTGCTGTACACTGGACTCGTGCTTCATACAAACCTTTTGACCAGGCTGCTTTTTGTTCAACTGTCTGTCATGCAGGCGTATGTCTGACGGACTGTTCTTGAGGAAGTGCCGTGAGGTGGCAGAGAGCTACAAAGATATCAAGTTCACTGAGATGTACCTGGACACTGTGTGTCTTAATGTAAGTGGGTTACAGCAGCATGATTGTGACCATAAGGTCAGCAGCTTGAATTGTACAGTGTTGGGACAGGGGAATTCTGCCATGGACGCAAAAAGATAGATATCAATCAGAGGGTTGGCTGTTATTTGTATAGACTGCTTCATTCCCTTGTGCTTGTCTGCACTTGCTTTCTCAATAGCTTTTTGGTAAGCTCCCCTGCTCTCGCCACCTTACTGCATTAGTCTCTCTGGGGGAGTTGACATCTCTGGTTCAGAAGATTCCCTCCAGATGTATTTTAAACCCTTCAAATCTATTCTCTATTTAATAATTGTTACATGTTTTTTTTTCCTGCCTAAATATTGAATATAGCATATTGCAAAACGGCTTACTAGCATCTCTACAGTTATCCTCAAAGAATTCCAGGATCCGTGAATATGCAAAAATGACACAATGGCAAGAGGCAACATTAGTAAACATTAATACAATTCTGTAGTCTCAAACTGTACCTATTTGAGACTAGGCAGCTTACTGTGTACGTGCGCTAATGGGTTCTAGTTACCAGATTGCTCTCCTGTGATTCACATCTTTGCATGTTGGACCATGATAGGTCCGCCTACTTCCCTCCTATTTTAAAAAAATATATAAAATGATCAGCTGTTACTGTAAATTTAGGTTTTCCAAAACACGTGACATAGTATTTAAGTCATTCTCACCAACAGTGGAATTTACCTTTCAGATGGTGCAAGACCCCACACAGTTTGATGTGCTTGTCATGCCTAACCTCTATGGAGATATTCTAAGGTTAGTTATACAGTATAAACTTTATTAGTATGACTATATAAATGTGATTTGGTAAAAAATATGATTGCGCATTTTTCAGAGGTCTTAATGTTCTCTGTGTGTGTGTGTGTGTGTGTTAACAGTGATCTGTGTGCTGGTCTGATTGGCGGGCTGGGTGTCACTCCCAGTGGGAATATTGGCGCCAACGGTGTTGCCATATTTGAATCGGTTAGTATTAGTCTTTTCGTAAGTTGCAATCATTGAATTAATTGTGCCTTTAAATGATGATTTTACTAAATCTGATTAGTACTTTAAAAATTAGTAATGTCAAATAAAGCGTGGCATTTTTCATGACAAACTGCCCACAGGTCCATGGCACAGCCCCCGACATTGCGGGCATGGACATGGCCAACCCCACTGCCCTGCTCCTTAGCGCTGTGATGATGCTGCGCCACATGGGTCTCCATGGTTATGGCAAGAAGATTGAGGCAGCTTGTTTTGACACCATACGGGACAAGAAGGTGGGTCTTTCTGATCCCGAGTGTTAAAGGACCTCTGGGACAGACATGTGCATTCCAGTTATGTTTGTTGTAAATATTTAAACTTTATTAACACATTCCATTTATTTTTTTTAACCCTTTTTTGAAAAACAAATGGTTCTTGCCTCAAATTAACAGGAGGTTCTGTGCTAGTACTGTCAAAAAACATGCAGTATATTCTAACCTCCATGCCTTTTTTTTAAAAGGCTTTAAAATAAGCAATTAAGCATTTTAAGTCTTGAATTAAATTGAAGGTCTTTTTGAAGGCTTAGATGTGTGCATCTAAGGTTATAATTTGTTTAATCATTTATTTGAAAAGACTAACTGCAATCTAACTGGCCTCTTAAGTCTTGAATATTCTTAGAACTTGTAGCTGCTATGGTGAAATTCAAACCTCACAGTATGCATGTTGTTCCATTAATGATAGACTGTTAAAGGACCAGTGTGTAATATTTAAGAGGCTCTAGTGACAGAAATGCAATATAAGATCCACAACTATGTTGTCAG
>JAOEHI010016176.1:0-29865 GCA_025447815.1 Percopsis transmontana
TCTTCAAACAGTCAATAAGTGCTAACTGCAAAGTGCTTAATATTCTTAGAGCTGATCTAACAGAGTAGAAAGAAGGATTTTTTAAATTTTTTTTTAAGGGAGGAAAGGACGATAGAATAAGGATTGTTAGTGGAATTAGTGAGGTACCGAGATGGATTTTGAAGAGGTGGGTTTTAAGTTTTAAATCGGAAGATCGGCAGTGATTCTGCTGTTCTGACCGCTGCAGGAAGCTCATTCCACCAGTGCGGCACCAGGACAGAGAAGAGTCTGGACTGGGCTGCGCGACGGAGGTTCCACCATGCGGGGTGGTTCCTTTTGCTGCCTTGTAGGCCAACACTTGCGGGCTGAGACAGGGAGCCAGTGAAGGTCTTGGAAGAGGGGGGTTACGTGAGAGAACTTTGGTTGGTTGAATACAAGACGGGCTACTGCAGTTTGGACGCGTTGTAGGGGTCTGGTAGCAGAGACCGGTAATCCGGCAAGTAGAGAGTTGCAGTAGTCTAGACGTGAGATTACTAAAGCTTGGACTAGGAGCTGTGCCATTTAGTTTGTGAGGAAAGGCCTTATCCTTCTGATATTTTAGAGGATAAATCTACAGGCTCGGGTTGTTGCGGCAATGTTGGCTGCAAAGGACAGTTGATTGTCCAGGACAACTCAGAGGCTCTTTGCAGTTGGACAGGAGGACACTGTGGTGTTCTCAAGGGTAATAGAAAGGTCCATTTGGGGGCAGTTCTTTGCCGGGAGGTAGACTAGCTCTGTCTTTTCAAGGTTGAGCTTAAGGTGATGCGAAGACATCCAAGCACTAATGTCAGCGAGACAATTGGAGATTAATTATAATACTGCTCTTGTAAAGAGTTGCTTTAAAGGGACACTGCTCGATTGTTTTATACCGTATCACCCCTTTGACTCCATATTTTCCACCTCAGGTTAATGTTTAAGGGCTCTAGTTTCTGGACGGCACAAGGCCATCAGTAGCGCTAATGCAGATGTTGACAATATTTTCCCGGCCCGCCATGCCATCGCTTGGGTGTGGGAGTGCAGTCGACGCCGTTGAGTCTGATTACCGCCACGTCCCGAAATCAGCAAAAACATTTTTGGCCACACCTTAGATCGACTTGCGCCTTGAACTTGCACTGTGTGCCTCCGCTTGCGCCTTGACCCGGAAACTAGGGCCCTATGTGTGAACTATGCACCAAAGTGGAGAGTGACATCATCCTCTGAACGCTGTAGGGGTAGGAGTAGAGAGGTGTACAAGAAAGTAAGCACAGGTGAGAGAGTAGCATGTGAGTTTCAAACCAAAGCAACAGTTTAGGGTAATTCTGGAAACAAATACAGGAGTGTACCTTTTAATGAGAATCAACTGGTTTAGTGCAAGTTTGGTGTACTTGGTAAACAGTTTTTTCCTCCAGGCTTGTTGATTGGACTAAAGGCTTCACATCCTTGTCTGTCGAGACGAGAGCATTGAGGAAAAGGCTCAATAATCAGAAGCATGTATTTCCTCCTTGTTTATTCTTTGTGGTTTATTCTTTTTCCATCCCTAACTTCTTTTATGTAGTCTGTCTTCACTAAGATCCATACCACAACCGCTCTCTAAAACTCCCACTCAGTGGCGTGCACACCCTGTTATTTACTCTTTTAACTTTTTTGCTTTTCAACGTGGTAGGGATCTACCAGGGTTAATGCTTAATTTTTACCCTAATGTCGCATAGAGGGGCAGATGAGTAACTCTGGTGTCCATCTATTGTGACAAAAATTGAGACAAAAGTGTCTCATGTAGCTGATTTTATGAATTTTCTTTTTTTACATGTTTATCATGTATTGATTTTGAAAATATAAATTATATAAATTATTGATTTTGATGTCTAAAGATCATACAGGCGACCCTGATGCACAATATGGATATTTTATATATATTATATATTTTAGTTTCTGCCCATAGAGAAAGCTGAGGAGACCTAGAACATTATTCTTCAATATAAACAAAGAAAATGTAAGATTTAATGACATTTTAAAAGTTGTTAAAATTTGTCAAAGTTACACGGCAATACCTAAGAATAAACAGAGAGTGGGACCAACTGATGGCTTCAAGAACACACAGACCGACATGTCATGTTCAACATAAAATTTGTGATTTTTCTGTTTTTTTTCTTAAGGCAGATTTTGTCCATTCGGGCGTGGCGGCCTCCGTGATCGTGTACCTAGACTCTGATGGGTCCTGGTACGGAGAGCAGTGCAGCAGAACAGTCACTATTCTGCTATGTGACACTACTGGCAAGAACCACACGCTTGGTACGTAGGTGTATAGAACATCTGAACGATAGGACAACAGGAATGATACTATAACATGAACAATACAGTTTTTTGTTTTTATATTTTTTAGATTTGTGTTAGAGTGGTTGGCTTGTAATGAATTGTAATTATAATATTAATAATTAATTGTAATTGAAATTAGGGCTAACAAAACAGCACCTCGGGCTATTGATGTGGGAACTAGCTAAACAAAACTATTTTTGTTTTCCGTCTTGCGCAGGCACACATGAAGTCTCGTGCCGGAGGAATCCGTTGGTGGTGAACGTGACCCACGACCTCTCCCAGCCCTTCTTCCTCACCTCCTCAGTCATCCTCCTCTTCTCCTCTCCCTATGTGGCGGTTGGAGGCGTGGTTCTGAGGACCTCCTGCCACTTCAGCTCCTTCGCCCTGACCGGGTGCGCATCAGAGGGTGGGGTCTCCCACAGCTTCCTACCTACCTCTCTCTCTCACACACACACATACACACACACATACACAGGCAGACTCGTCTATCTATCTGTCTCAAAACAGTCACACACATAGAAACTGACCATTATTATTTTCTAATCTCATCTAAATTCATGAAGTTTGAAGAAAGTCACGAATCTCATCTATAAATTCATGACGCATATTCAGCATTTCTATTAGGATAATTACTTATATCTCTCTCTCTCTCCAGATGCTTACGACAGCCATGTCAGGGTGACAGCTGTAGTTTCCCCCAGTTGGCGCATGCCTCAGTCAGGTGAGCCATTTGGTCGACAGATGGATGAAGGAGCTATGAAAAAAGATATTCCTAGAATAAAGGAAGGAAAGACATCTTTCTGTCTTTCTTATCTATCCATCTAGTTGTACGGGGGGAGCAGAGGAATCCCGTTGTACCGTTCACTGTCACCGTGGTTACAGTTTGACCGTCCTCCGTGGCAGAGCCCAGACACTCTACCAGGTACAGTGGGCGTGGCTCTTGCAACAATACATACTACTATATTATTGCATTGCACAATGTTAACAAATCTCAGTGAACACTGTGTAGTCTCTCTGCTGTGCGAATAATGACGCTGAATTGGCGGGGCTCAATTCAATATAATATTTTTAATGTATCTGTGTAACTAGCAGAAATTATGTTTTGTAAACATCTTTAATAAAACTAAAGAACAAAAAGGGTTTATTTACTTTAAATTAGCATTTAAGACAAGACAAGACAAGTGACACATCTTTATGATTGGTTCTTTTTGAGTATTTTGCAGCTTGGCTCCACCCAGAACAGGTCTAATCAACACCTTCTCTCTTTCCACTCCCTTCCCAGCGCTCAACGGATATGGAGTGCCTCCAGGGTTCATGGGACCGTGAGGTGAGCTGTCAGCTGGTGGACTGCGGCATGCCTGACCAATCGCACGTCTACCATGCCATATTCAGCTGCCCCTGGGGAACCACTTTTGGCAAGCAGTGCTCTTTTACCTGTGGATCGCCAGCCATTCTACAGGGTAAGGCACGCCTTCAACCTGACTATAATGCTGTATTCTATCTATCGACAGTATCTGTCTTATCTGTGTTAAATGAATCAAATAAACAGGTTCTCAGAGTAAAAATGAAGCCATTGAAGACCTCTCCACTTCTCCACCAAGACCTCTCCACCGAGTAGTAATTGCTGCAAGTGTTGGAGTCCCTCCTACGATGATTTGTGATTTGTTAAGAAGGCTGTCTTTCAAATAGAGAACCTTCCCCAGAAGGTTTTCTTGGAATTATGTTAAATTGGGGCCAAGATTCTAGATGTACAACAAAACCCACAGTCAGGGAAATGTGAATCAAACAGAGTCAGTAGATGCCCACACAGTCCTGAGAACAGGTCTTAATCAACTACATTAAAGCTGTTGTACATGGGGCTGTAGGATTTGAGAGTTACAATGAGAGCTCCCTCTGAAGCCCGTTGGTCTGCCATTGACAAACCTGTTGTAGCCGTGTGCGCACATTCATATGATTGACAGGCAAGGTAGATTCCCCGGACCAATCAGGGGAAAAGACGCCCTAATTGGTCAGAATTCTTTATATATAGAGGCAGGGGCTATCAACCAGAGCAGATATTCTCACAGAGCATTTCACTCACTGATGGCTGTCTATGGCATTTCCAAACAATTACACTAAATATATAGCTCTTAAATCCTACCTCGAGCACCTTAAGTCAAAACACCTGATTACGAGTACATGGGGCTTTGTCTGTCTGTTTGTCTGCCCATCTGCTCCATACAGTATGTATGATAACACAAAACATATATTTGGAGACATTTCAAATATTGGAAGCATGATCTTTCTTAAGTGTTTTCTCTTCACACATAAGCTAAGTAAGATCAAATCCAGATTTTCCAAGCAGCCTGCAAATGTAGAAATGTCTGCCTTACTTAGACTCATGAAAGACCCCTGCTGGGCTTTTGGTCTGCTGTACAGTGTACATTTTAGGACATCCTCAGACATCAGACAACAAGGCATCGTTCCTCCGACTAAATTACTTCAGGTCTCATGAAAAAACATTGTCAAGTCTAAGGTCTAGTACAACTGGGCATCAGACAAAAAGCCATCAGGCAAAAGGCATCAGACGAAACTGCCTGAGACAAAAATGCATCACTGCGGCACTACTGAGTGGACTACAAAACCACGATCCTCCGTATTGAGTCCTAGTCGTGCGTTACATGCCAAGACTGGGCTATTGACAAATATGAGTTATATAAATATTAAATTATTATAAAATACTATTGTGAAAAAACTAAGAGGTGTGTATATTGAAGGGGCAATAGACGAGTAAAACAAAGTTGGTTTCGTGTCTCTAGGCGGTAAGGATCCCAAATTATTACCAATGAAATTTTCAAACTTTGAGTGTCCTGTCCTTATCTGAGACCGTTTTTGTATGAGCCCTTACCTATGTTTTATTTCCTTCTTCGAGACCGGATGCATTTTGGTCTGAGGCTGTTTGGTCTGATGCCTTTCGCCTGAAGGCTTTTTGTCTAAGACCATTTATCCTGATGCCCTATTGTACTGGACCTTAGACTTGACAATGTTTTTTCATTAGACCTGAAGCTGTTTAGTCTGAGGTATGATGCCGTGTTGTCTAATGTCTGAGAACTGACACTGAGGTTTGAGGATGTCCTAAAATGTACAACATACTGCTGTGGCACAGGTGCTGTGGTTTGTAACCTCAGCCCGATTGTCTTGTCCTGTGCTAGCTGAGCCTGGGAGGGGTAGGGATGGATGGAGAGAGGGGAAGCCCTTGCCAATGACCCTGGCTGCCTTTGTAAATAGGGAAGCTGCTATGCTATGCACTATGTGAGAAAATACTACTGAACCAGTGGCTTTTTAACAAAAACCTCACACTAATAAGTGTCCATTTACGTTTGGGAAACACTGAGTGCTGAGCCTCTGGCACTCTTATCTACTCCTCTCCCTAAAGCTGCCCATGTTTTGGTGGACGGTTGTGTTTCAAACAATCAACGATGACCTGGGGGCAGACTTTGGGTATCTGGGGGTGCAATAAAACCTTCAATTGTGTACCTTTAATTTCACAGAAGAGTGCTAGTATTAATATTGGTTTAGTAGTAATAGTATTGTCCCCATGAAAATACCAGAATAAAAAGCAGCATGACTCTTGGCCTTAATTCTAATGAGTAATAGATGCTGCTTAAATTGATTATACCGAACTAGCTCATGTTCACACACTCAGCGGTTGTGGTCTGAATGCCAGAGAGAATCCTGGGTAGGAACCATAGATTCATGATAGAAATAGGGATCGTGCAAGATATTATTTGTGGTGTCATTTGTTCAAATACCATTCAGTTATACGCATCAACAAGAACCATGCTGTCTAGCACACAAGATTTACTACACTGGTACAGCTGCATTGGATTTTGATAATAACCACACTAGCGCAATATTTAGCTTATAAAAGATGTCTATGCCATGTAAAAAGATGTTGGCCTAGTAAAAGAATGTTTTGATTCTCCTGCGTACTGACACCTTGTGTGGGGCCATACTATACCATGATATGTTCTCCTAAGGAAGTTACTGACATTCACCTGTCTGCTTGTTTGGGTGTGTGCGTATATATAATTCTATTCTGTTCTATATTTTTAGGTGACAGTGACAGGCTCGTGTGTTTGGAAGATGGCCTCTGGTCGTCCCCAGAGGCCTACTGTAAGATAGAGTGCCCTGAAGCTCCAGCCATAGCCAATGCTAAGCTCCTTACATCAGACTGCCTTGCCACGGGATATGATGTGGGCACCGTTTGCCGTTACAAATGCGAACCAGGCTATTATATAACGGGAAACCTCGACAATAATGCGCGGAGGTGAGTGGATTTTTTGATGGTACGTCAGTGGCTAAAACATGCTACTCAGTGTGCTAAAATCCCCTTATATGCTAATCAACCCAGCTATACAAAGATAATTAATGGTACTATAAAGCAGTTTGGACATCTCATATACATATCTCATATCGCTGCAGTTATGTTGGTGTTGGTGTTACTGATGTTTGGAAGATGCAGCTATATATATCCTTTTCCAAGCAGAAACAAACCTACCTTAAAATTATTAAAAGTGTGTCAATATATACATCTTATTCAGATTCAATTCTTTAGTGTACCAATCAGGTTTACCTATCTCACAACTGTGTAAAAATTAGCAATGGGAAATTAATTTAGGACTATCACCTGCAAATCTGTATTTACTTTCTAGCATGCTCGCATAAACTCTACTGTAATAAAATGTCTACTGACGTGCATAGGGCCTCATTATTGCTTTCGCCAGTTGTGTTTATTGGCCACCTATGCACATTATTGGACACATTTTCATGTTATTCATGATCATGATTAGAGTATTGCCAGCATTGGGCATGCTCCTAAAAAAAGTTAGAAAGTTTAAATGTTATGTTTCTATGTTACTTCAATTGGAGTCACAACTGTGTGTTTTTGTGTATCAAACTGCCAAATTGATAAACTTATACATTATACACATTATTTACCATTGCTTAGATGATATATATTATACCATTAACGTAACTGTAATGTTTTGCATAGATCCAATGCAACAGAATACAACACATACAAATTAATAAATGAGTATGACATTTTTGCATTACATGCTGAAACATGCTTATCAAATAATGTGAAAACAGTTTTATTCAACCCATTTGCATCTGGGTAACTTACGATTGTGTCTCCAATATATGCATAAACATTTTAACAGGCCCAGATGCATTATTGTTGCAGCATGTAAGGGTGAATGGAAGTAGCTATTAAATAACTTTAAATAGTCTTGTTTATGATTTCCTTTAACCTGTTTATCCACAATACACCCACATTATAGGCGGTGAAGGAAGGTGGTGGGGTGGGGGGGCAACATGGGAGTATGTAGGAAATTGGATGACATGGCAGGCTGCAATGTTGCGTGAGATTTCTGGGGCCTGAAAGCGTTTTGGAAAGTTAGGTTTGGAAGATACTGCTCTCATCACACATCAGATAACCATAGCCAACCAACCAAGAGCCAGACAGAACCCCTGGTGAGGAGGGTCTGATTGAATGATATATTTGAGTGAAAACCAGCAATTGACGGATCAGCTGGTCAAAACATATTTAGCTTCGGAAACCGTCTAAAATCGTCTTTCCTAACAGTAATCTCTCTCAGACCCCATTGTGGCCTAGCCCTAAAGCAATCGTTTGGTTAGTTATTTTTCTATGTTATAGATTGGGATCGCTATTTTAAAAAATCTATGGCGTAGCTACTAAAGGATCCATTATTTTAAAGTTATATCCAACATCTATCTAATGATATGGCACTTAATCATAATCCACAATCTACCTAAAGAAAAGATAATACCATTGAACACTGTCCTGACACATTTGAGCCGTCAGGATGTTTGAGAATCAAGAAATCCATATCCAATCCAAATCAACACTGACAAGCCAACTATACTTAGCTTGTCCTATGCTATGACTGATGACTTTTATAATTTAGCTCTTAACTCCCTAGGAAGTACCCAAAGGTGGAGTGTCTGGAGGGCGGTCAGTGGGAGGAGACGGGCTGTGAACCCGTGTCTTGCCCCACCCTGCCTGACGTCTTCCAGGGCATGTACACCTGCAGCAACGGCCTGCTTTATGCCAGTGTCTGCACCCTGCAGTGCCCAGATAAGGCAGAGAACGTAAGGACCTTTATCAACCCACCAGTCAACTGTGAATTCAAAGTGCACATACACCGAGCCATGAGCCAAAACATTATGACAACTAAAAGATGGAGCGAATAATGTTGATTATCTCGTAAACAATAGCGCCTGTCAAGGTCTGGGATATATTAGGCGGTAAGCGAACAGTCTGTTCTTGTAGTCGACGTGTTGGATGTGGGAGAAACTGGCAGGCGTAAAGACCTGAGACACTTTGACAAGGGCCAAATGGTTACGGCCAGACGACTGGGTCGGAAATGGAAATAAAAGTGGCTTGAAATAAATAAATGTGTCATTATGAACTAAAACTCATAATGACAAAAGTCCTTAAAAACCAATTTATTTATTTATGTATTTCAGGATTTATTTCATATATATATTTATATTTATACATTTATTTAATATTGACTTAAATGGCATACCATGAAAATTAAGCATAAAAATATATACAAATAAATATAAAACTAGATCAAACAGTATACTTTTTCTGAAATGTTTGAAATGTCAAAATTCTTTTAATTTTCAATAAATTTCTCTTGCCGTTCCCCGGAATCACTGATCCAAAAAGGTGGTCTTCATACAGGGTCTGTGTTGTGTTTTCCAATAAGATCACCATCCGTTGCACCAAGGAGGGAGCATGGACAGACCAGTTCACCATGTGTTCCACGCTTCAGGGGTCCTGTGCGCCCCCTCCACATCTTAACTCCATGGAGTACAGCTGTGACCAGGGCAGAGATATCGGTGAGCGTAACACACATCGCTTACAGAGCATATGACCGATCCAAAAATCACATTATTTATGACATTGGGTCATTTTTGCAGGTATGATTCACAAGGATTGAAAATAATTGCTGGCATACAAGTAACTCTGAGCTCATTTCGTTGTCTGCCCTCTTTCATTCAGCATTCATGTATGATGAGTGTACACATCAACATGCCCTTTAAGCCCATAAATACAGGCAAATCAACTTTATAACAAATACCTGCCAAATCAACAGTCTTGATGCTAGTGGTGATTCAAGAAAGAATACAAACAGTCGATTGTACTGTACTTTTGTAAAGTCAATTGTTTGGTCTTAAGATTTAGTGGTGATACAGACACTGGTCTACTCGACACCATCCATGCTTGACACAGCAGGGTTCTGACTCAGTTTTGGCTCTAGGTTAGCATGGGTGGGATTTCTGAATGCGATTATACTTTATTTACATAATCCTTAACTGAATAGTAACCATTGCATTTTAGAGGGATTTCTTGTGAAGTTTCTTTAACTTTCTTGGAGTGGTGTTCCATTAATCCTAAAAAAACACACGCAATGACATTGATGAACAAGTGTAACAGTCTTGAGTTTAGACTTAAGACTTGACTTGAGACCGGAAGAATACAAAAGATGACTGGACTTGGACTCAGAAAGGCTTTACACAGCTCTCGTGCACATTGAGAGCCTTCAGCATCATGCCAAAGTCTATTTATATAGATCTTAATCACAGTCTCAAAGGGCTGCACAACCCTTGGCCCATTGGAGAAGGAAAAAACACTTTGGAAGGGACCAAAGAGGGAAGTGTCAAACCCTTCCAGGACAAGTAGGCTGCACAGAGGCCTGTGGACAACATTGTTGCATATAACAGTACATGTAAACATACATAGTGGTAAAATACTGTAGCAGTGAATGTGATGGCGTTGTACCGTTGCGTTGTCTGTGTGTTTTTATTTAAAACCTTTACTTGCAGGTGCTGTTTGCTACCCAACATGTGTTGTGGCTGCAGACATGGATCTGCGTGACCCGGTGGTTCTGTCCAATGGCACCACAGCTGACTCCATCAAGCATTGGATGAGACCCACCAGGGTTCAGGTGAGGTCATAGTGTCACTAAGTCCAGCTGAATTTAGGATGTCGTTATCTGAAGTATAAAATGCATTCCTCGCGACAAACAGTAGACAGGATCAAGAATGGGATTTAAGTTGAAGGACGGTGGTGTAGTGGTGTTGGTGTTTAGCTCCCAGCCAAAATGTCTATGACATGGGACTGCCTGTACACTGTAAGCGTCCTTGAGCAAGATACTTAAACTGTACCGGCACTTGTAATTCTACTTACTGGAAGTATGCTTAGATGAAGGTGCCAGCTAAATGCCTTCATGCTAAGGTACTCATAATATTACCTTTTAATTACAAATTATTCGGTGGTAGATATTAGCATGTTGGGAGAATGATTACACGTTTTGAAGCTATTACCCTTGTGTGGCATATTGAGATGTGATTCAGTGAAATCCGAGACGCCTCGATTGATTTATAAACTTGACACATCTATTCAAGAATCAGATTAAAATGACGACAGAATAGAAATGCGGATCTATTACTGTACGTTATTTACTGAACGTTTAAATCCCGATCATGTAACTTTTATCGATAGGTTTACTTTGCAATACCTTCATATCACATACTGTATAACAACTTTTTTGGGACAGTTAGACAATTATATATACACATACATGCTATTATGATGGCGGATTTGCCAGGTGCACGCCGAGGAGATGGACGTTCTCGTCAGGGCCGTAAAAGATAGAGAAGTGACATTGTATGGGGATGGGAGAAACCCACCCAAATTAGCTTCTGTTAAACATGTGTGGGAGGAAATTGCCACTATTGTTTCTATTATTATTGACTATTGGTCAAACAGGGGAGTTTGATCCGTCATCAATTAGCCTGAATAATTTGGGTAAATGTGTACCCTAGATTTATGCCTACCTTTTTCACATCTTCATGGATACCACAATGATTTCCCTCGTGTGGTAATATTTTTCCTTGTATGGTTTGCAAAAATAGGAACTGCTGCATCCGTGTAGTTGAGAGATGCAAAGTGTATGCGCGTTGTGCACACGCTACATTATGGCCAAGCATGCGCCCTTAAAATAGCATCTGAATAACGCGCCACTGACTTTAGACTAGGTTTTTCCCGGTCAGTGGCGGAATTGTTTTCTGAAACGGCAAAATAGCACCAGGGAACGTTTGCGCCTGAACACGCCTCCTCTTTTCGCTGAACTGCCCCCGGGAGCACAAATTCATTCCCTAATTTACCAGCGTGAGTCTGTGGAGGGAAAACTCCACTGTGCATCGGGTGCAAAATAGGAATGATACATGTGTCGGTGTACAAAGTTACGCTGGGTGCAAGATAGGGCCCACAATGTCATAACATGATGATAGTTTTTGTTCAGTGAACTGTTCATGTTGTAAGTCTGTTTCAAATTCACAACATCAAGGGTGCAGATGATGAACCCTTGCCTGCTTGAGGCTGTTCTGCTGAGATGCTTTTGAGGTGGAACCAGTCATGGGGTTCTTTGTGGTGAAGCCGGAAAAAAGAGCTTGGATCTACAGGGTTGTAGCATTGCTTCCATGAAGGAAGTGGTGATTTTCTCTCATTTGCCAGTTAATGTTTTTCAAACATTAAATGATCTCTTAGAAAAATACGCTGTATATATTCAATGTAAGTGTGTCAAGAAAGATTAACTCAAAAGCAAACCAGCATTTCTCTGTGTTCAGCGGTAGTAGCGGGGTTCATGCTCGCTGAGCTCCCATAATGTTCAGTATCAATCCATCTTGTTTGCGTGCACTGTATGTGTGGGTTCATTTAATCACCCCAGTTTTGTAACATTACTAGCAATATCAGGATATCAGATATCAAGAATAAAGGTTACATATGACGTCAAGTATACATAGACACACTCACATTATATACAAGCCTCAATGACTAAAACTTCTAGGAGTTTCCAATCTCAAATCCTGGGAAACGTGCGCTGTTGTTGTTCTTTTAGAGGTCAGCCATGTTTCCCAATATCTCATCTTCAGATATTGCTTACTACGTTAACATTGTCGTAAACACTCCTCTAGTTTCACCTTCTTTTTTTTTTGGGTGGTCAGCCAGCCAGTCCACCTCCCACAACCACCCCCTTCACTTTTGCATGGTCAAATAGTTGGCCGGGGTCTAGATAAGTTGCGCCATATCTCTGGCACTGCCTTGTGATTTCGAGGCATTATGTTAACCAAAATCCTTCAAGAATCTGGTCTCCTTCAGCGGGTCAAGCTGCATAGGAAACCACAAGGGAGGATCGCCTTTCTCCGTCCATGTTTGTTGGTTGATCAAGGATTTGACAACCATTTTAGTTAAATAAATCCCCTCACCCCAAAAATCTATTCTTGGAACCCTTTATTCAGTCTTTCCTCTCCAGCATACAGCTTTTAGGATTTCACAAACACACAGCAACAAGAGACAACTTTTGATAATATGACCATGAAAGATAGGTCTGTGGTATTATATCAGTGAAGCCCAATTTTATTTTAGATAACATTGCATTTGAAATGTAATGGCATATTTTGCCTCCCACCCCCTACATGTTAAAATCCATTGAGTCATGTCCCAGGCTATGTAGGCTAAAAGTTATTTTATTATATGACATACATTCAGCATCATATGCAATCACGTCTCCAATTACCTTCACATAAATTTTAATTTACATTTACAGCTTCAAAATACTGTTAAATCACATTTTTATCTTAAAAAGGTCATAGAAATAACTAGGTCACTCAATCAAACAAACAAAACAAAAACAGTAGCTAAACAACAGTGTTTCAACAGGACATTTTGTGTATTTGTCTTTCAGAAAATAGTCTGCACAGGAATGATGAGGTGGCATCCTGACCCTAAAAACATCTACTGCATCCAGTCATGTGAGGTAAGAATCTAAATATCCAGCATGTAAACGTACTGGTGTGAGAGATTCCTTTTAATCGTGCTGTATAATTATTCTTGGTAGACATGGTACGACTAAGTAGAAAGTAAAAAAAAAAATTACGCAATTTCTGGGCATAACCACATAAAAGGTTACGGCCTCATCAGACGTCTCTAATAATATTAAACATGGAGCCAAACATGCTCTACCACTGTTGTCATCACTAGTGAGATACCAGAGCTGGTGTGCAATGTGCTTCACATTTCACAATGATAAAATACAGGTAGAACCTGTTATTTTCCAATTTCCAAGTTTACAAGAATTCCTTTCAAAGTTGTCCAAAGAACCCTCGTTCCTGGGATGCTGGCACTGCCAAATGTTAGGTCTGCCAAGCCTAATGGATTATCTGATAAAACGAAATACATTAACAGCCAGATGACAGGCTGACACAAATATTAAATAACAAGAGTTAGCAACACCCTGATTAGCATGGGCAACACAGGCTGCCTTTCAAATTTACAAAGAAAAACAGTTATGGTTACTTTTGTACAGAACACAGAACCTTCTGGTAAATCTGTCTCCATATCACTGACATGGTACAACACTTCCAGTTAAGCAATATCATGTAAGAGAAATTACAATTACGATTAGCAGACGCTTTTATCCAAAGCGACTTACAATTACATGGTGCTATTACATGGAGCGGATAGGGGTTAGGCATCTTGCTCAAGGATGCTTACAGGTAGTCCAACTCTGGGCCTCGAACTCAGAACCTTCTGGCTGGGAGTCCACCTAGACCACTAGACTATCTTACCCCCTGCCCATTATTATGTAAGCCCCCTGAACTATTATGTAAGTAATGGTAAACAACCAGATTGTTTTAAAAACCCACTGCTAAATGGCAATGTACACTGCTCAAGGGAACACGTAATCATCATAGTATAACACCAAGTCAATTAAACTTCAGGGATATAAATCTGACCAGTTAGGAAGCATATGCGATTGTGAATCAATGTTACCTGTTTTGGTTCCAATAAAAGTGGCAACAGGTGCACTGGAGAGGCAACAGCAAGAAAAACCCCAAAAAGGGAATGGTATTGCAGGTGGTTCTGGCATTGTTGGCTATGTGATAGTCTTTCCACTTCCACATAGCTCGCTGTCCAAAGTACTGAAAGACATCCTAAAAGTAAATTGTCATTTATTTATTGTTGTTTTGTGCCTCATAATTTGAACTCAAAATTCAAGTACATTTTAATTCTACGTTTATCATCCCTCTTTGCTGAATAATATTTTAGCAGTTACAGTATATCACACAAAATCATAAACCAAGATATGTTTTATTTGGCATTTCCGCTAGTTTCGGCAGTGGCTGGAACTACCGATGGAACACATAAACTGTTGATGTCTCCCGGTATTAAAATATTCCCTTTACCTGCCAGCACTACATTTTCCCTTTCTACCTTCCCGTGAATGTTGCTAAGCAAAACAGTTGCTTATAACCAGCTCCTCCATGACAACAGTGTAAATTATACTAGACCACATGTGCTCTGACTGCGTTGTGCCAGATCTCATCCAGATGCTAATGTTTCTCTCTCTCCCTTTTCCTATTACTTGCTGTCTCTCATTTCTTTCTTAAAACTAGTTTGCCGATTAGCATGACGGTTGGTTTGAAGCATCATTCCAGACCAGACCCTTTTAAATCTGAAATGTGAGGTCTTACTGACAAACTGTCTTATCATCTTTTGTCCATTGTCTCAAAAATTCTTGCCAATCGGTGGTCCAGAATAAGTAGAGAAAATAAAATCCATCCATCTATCTCATTAATCTGTCCAATAGTTGTCTCTGTGCTAACATGCTAACCTCTTATGTATTATGCTTAACGGTAGGCTATAAAAATCCTATCTCTAGCCTAGCCAACTTTATCAAACTACTGAATTCAGTAGTTTGGCAACACGTGAAATACCTACCACGAACAAGAATACTTCTGATGGAAAGTCACAGGAACGTGGGCACTACTTTCTATCAGAATAAATCTGATAGAAAATACCTGTGAATCACCCAACTTGCTACAGCCAATTCTAGTATAGTCACAGCATTGTTATGATGCCTCTTTGAGATCAAATTTGGGACTTCAGAAATGCAAATGTCAGAGGTAATCCTTACTGTCAAATTATAGTTAAAAACACATGGTCATGAAAATGTTGTAGAGAAGACCTCATTAATGTTGACAGCAGGGAAAACGTTGAAATGCTACATTTAATGAATTCACTTCATCATCACAAATGGGTCACAGCAAGTTAGCGTGATGGACTAAAGCTTTAAATACAGTAAATAGTACACCAGTCGTCTTGTAGTTGCTGGCTGCTGGTTGCATAAAACACAGAACCATAACTCCTCAAGGAGTGGTGAACTGCAAATGATCCTTTCATGAACTTATGAAAAATAACTATTATAGGGCCAGGAATGGCTCTTTAAATAGACAGACTGCAGTTAAATTACTACAGTGCTTGTATTAGTGTACCAAGTATGCAATTCTAAGTCTACGAGACAATGTCAAACAATTTGGAGTGTCAATGGCCGTCCTAACCTTTATTCACAACAGAAGTGACATTAAAATGCTTCCAAACCCCTGTCATGAAGTCCTGCCAGTTCCTCACCAACTCAGTATTGGCCCATAGCTGCCACTCTCTACCGTGCACGGCTCTGTGAACAGTCATTCTTATCAAAGGAAAAACACAATCACTCACAAAGGAGGTTTCTTGACTCACACCAGTTGCTATGAAACCACAAGGGGGTTGTTGAAATTTGTGTTAGGAAAATTGATACTGGAACCTGGTTCCATTTAGTGATGACAGTTCAAGTTGCAATGCTCCCTTGCCCTGTGGCAGGGAGGTCAGTGATTAATGGACGTGATGTGTTAGTCCGACTGATGCTGTGGGTAGTGGCCTTCTCACAGATTTGCATGGAATTGCTGTAATATAGGGTATATATGGACTAACTTTTAAAAATAATTGTCAAATTAGTTTCAACATTGTTTCCTGCATCGGTTTCTTTTGCTTTCGCATGTGTACCGCTGTAATCAAATTGTGTTTTCAATGCTGCTGTAATGTTTAAGATTGGTTATAAAAAGATTGCAAGCTTAATTGTTGCAAATTAATAATGTTATATCTGGCAGAACAAGGCCTTCATGAACTGTACAAACGTTGTGATTGCCGCTTGAATCTTGGTATTACTGGAAGAGCATTTGTGTATAAACAATTGAATGAATTTATTTAAGGCATGGTAGGTTTGTTTGGAAAGGAGTGGCTATTTCAGGTTGCTGAAGAATGCACAGAACTCCACTAAGATCTTCCCAACAGCTACTCTCCCCCTGCGCTGAGTTCAGGTAGAAGTGCCTTGAAGAGTCTTTGAAATGACTCTATTGGCCAGCAGGGGAAAGCCAAAAGTATCTTTGGCCCTCACCACTTATTTTCGGATTTCTTGCGCAACTGGGACGCTCTCAAGATTTAGTCAAACACATTAAAAGGCTTTCGTTATTACGCATTTCAGAACTTTCTGTACATTTTCGTGCTGCTCCAGAGTTTGGCCCCATGTTGGTCAAACTATTGGCGAGAAAGTCTGCATAATTGACATAATTGGGTATTTCTAAGCAAGGTCAAGTATATCTAACGATTCTAGGGTCCTAAATGATGAACGGCGGGAATAATCCCTCTCTCCTGTTTTTTCCATTTAAAAAAAAAAGTCAATATATAGGACATAGACAGAGCTATTTCTAACCATGTGAGAGATTAAACAAGACAAATGCTACAGTATATCATGTTGCTAATGCTATATTTGTCCCCCGTTCCGTACTCTGTGTCACGACTGAGAGGAAGAGACGCCGTTGGGAAACCTCCAACAATTTGCATTTCTCAGGGGTGATATCATGCGTGCAAATACCCTCAATGTTGACATTTAGTTCCGTTTCATGTTAACTGATTTAACTCCTAGATTTATGTCCAGAATTCCCTCTTGTGGTTGAAACCTGGATTACAAAAATGTTAATTTAGTTTGAAACTCAAAGAGCATGCTCCTTTTCACTCCTCTCTACTACTCCCTCTACGGCCACATACATTTATTTGTGTTTCAAACATAAGTGGTAAGCTAGAGGCAGAAATCTGCAGTTCTGGGTGAGTAAGGAGTTTACCTTTAAAACAAAGGTCAATGTATAGGACATAGACATAACTATTTCTAATCATGTGAGCAATTAAACAAGACAAATGCTATAGTATATCATGTTGCTAATGCTATATCTAACTTGTTTCCAGCCATTTGGGGGAGATGGTTGGTGCGACACCATCAACAACCGGGCCTACTGCCAGTATGACGGAGGAGACTGCTGTCCTTCTACACTTTCCACTAGAAAGGTATACAAACAGACCTCATATGTATCATATTGTTTATGCATGGCTTGCAATGCCAAAGAATGGACAACCTTTTTTTTTGGCAGTTTGACAACCACTGTCTTGGTCCAGCCTATACAAAGGAAGAGATTGCGTCTTGCAATCAAAGGTGGTGGCCTCAAACCCAGGGCCTTCCTGTTTACCGTTGTAGAAGCCCCTCTTTTCTGGCGCATGGCCCCCACCGCCACGCAGGAGACTTTAGCTAAGCGAACAAACCCCACTACTTTCCCCTCTGCCCTGTTTAACAGCTGTGCCCATTTCGCCTCCCTCGTTTCTGCTAAAAACCACAGCGGAATCTTGTGCCCGCCATCCTTCCCTCTCAAATTGTAAATAAACAGGTTTTCATCACCCCCATCATTATACACTCTCTCACCTCTGATATTATGCCGTTTCTCCAATGCGGGGCCAAGTAGGGCTAGCAGGGGCCGAGGCCAACTAGACACACGTTTAACAATGATCAGAATGTCTCGTAATTCACTGCTGAACAAAGATTAATTTATCAGAGCAGGGTAAGAAGTTAGCGCAATACGCAAAACACTTGTGACTGTAGTGTTGGGAAGTGTAAATTAAAACGGTAGGAGCATGGTGATGTCTTAGTTGACCCAGCAGTGGAAACCAGGCCACTTTCACCTTATTACCTGCTTCTAAAACAAACAGTTTCTTTCCTATGCTTCCATGAGAACTTCTCTCCTATCCGGACTCTAGGAGACTTCCTCTACTCCCTCTTATACCCTATTTGGCTGCTGTAAAGGCACATATTCATGACACCCATAGATGGGAGCTGCCTATTAATTTCAGCAGCCTAAGGTCTGGCTTCCCCAAGAGGCCCCTTTACAGTCTCCCTCATGTCCGTAGCACGCTATGACTCAACGGGCGGCTAGCTTCGACCTCTTTCCTAAATGGAGAGTTAGCGGCAGTTTGGCAGCTCATTTATTATGACGGCCGCCCCAGACCGGCTCTGCTAACAGGTCTTATTTTACAGCGGGATGGGGAAGGCGGTTGGAGTGGGGGAGGGGGTGGCAGGTGTCTGTCCGGCTGTGTTTCAAAACAGCGCCTCAACTCACCGGGTCGTTCTGAGGAAGTGGACTAAACCACCGTGACACCGTCGCGGCCGAGTAGGGGTGGGGGGGTGTTTACTGGAGACTCTTCCGTCTTTGAGGCTGGATTGAACCCACCCAACTAGGTACATTAAATTATATTTTAACACTGTGCGACACACATTGCTGGTTATATGAAAAAACTATGTTAAGTTTGACAGTCAGGAAGTGTTTTTTTTTTTTTTTTTTAAATGGTAAGCTTTCACAGGAACTTAAAAAAAAAACAACAGAACACTTCAAATCTCATAAACCAGTATAAAACGTACCTTTACCTTCTATGGAAAGAGAGTATCAATACGTTTCCAAACTAGTAGATTGCTAAAATGACCAGACTTTACAGCTTTATGAACAATGTGTAATAATGTGTCTTGCGTCTGGAATTCCCCTTGTGGTTGAAAGCTGTGTTACAACACGTTGTTATTTTGGTTTGAAAAGAGTGCATGCCCCTCCATTAGTGCTTATTGGCTGCCACTCCTCTCTACTCCTCCCCCTATATCTCTCCTAGGCTCACACCGTTGTCTACCCGTTCCTTTACAGCATGGGCACAGTGTTGTTTCAAAAGTAAACAGTAAACTGGGGCAGAAAATCTAGGTTTCTGGGTGTGCTGTAATACAATCAAGAATGTACCTTTAATTACCGAGCCATTTCACCTTCAACAGAATCCTTTTGCGACAGCTACGTACACCTCTAATAATATTATTATTATTATTTTATTATTATTCTCTTAACCTCAAAAGGGTTCCCTCCTGTCTTTCTGTCTGTGTGCCTCAAACTCTTTTCCTTGTTACTGTCTCATCTGTCTCTCTCTCCCTCACTCCACTCCAGAAGCGAATGTTTACATTTCTTGCAACAGACTGATTCGTGGGGCACCAGAGTTTATTTTGCAACCTGCGGTGATGGCCTGCTTCCTAGACAAGAACTGGCAGCCTCTTGTTGATTCTTAACATGTGTTCATCCGCTCACCTCCGCGGCGGTGCCTTCTTACCTCGCCCCCGGGGGGGCGCCGCCCCCCGCCCCCCCCCCCCCCCCCCCCCCCCCCCCCACACACACACACACAAGACCCTCAAGGTTTCTCGCCGTTCAAAGGCCACGTTGAACCGTTTGACATTGTGAGCTTTATAGACCTCTTGGGGGGCGTTAGAGATCCCTTTTGAAAACCGTGAGCAAATACAAAATGGTACTGGGGACACGCTCGAGTTAGTACGCGGCACTTAGCCTTTCGGTACACAAACAGACAGTGAGGGCTACGATTGCTCACTCGCAGTTTGGTCTGTGGAAGGGAATGAATTTTGTTATTGTTCTGTTTGTCCCCCGTTCCGTGCTCTGTGTCACGACTGAGAGGAAGAGACCACGTTGAGAAACCTCCTCCAACTATTTGCATTTCTCAGGGGTGATATCATGCATGCAAATACCCTCAATGTTGACATTTAGTTCCCTTTCATGTTAACGGGATTTAACTCCTCGATTCATGTCCAGAATTCTCCCTTGTGGTTGAAACCAGCATTACAAAAATGTTGTTTTAGTTTGAAACTCAAAGAGCATGCTCCTTTTTCACCCCTCTCTACTACTCCCTCTACGGCCACATACATATAGTTGTTTTTCAAATGTAAGCGGTAAGCTGAAGGCGTAAATGTGCAGTTCTAGGTGAACGTGAGCAAGGAGTTTACCTTTTAAAAACATGTTTTGCTTTTCCCTTTAACTTGAGCAACTGATAAAACAGAATATTCAACGTCACTCAGGCATACGTTATGAACACCGCGCCACACTCCAATGCTGTGCTAGCAATGGCTGGCCAAGTCTCTCTGAATGCCAGTACTTCTGTGTTTCCAGGTCATTCAGTTCGGGGCCGACTGCGACCAAGACGAGTGCTCTTGCCGCGACCCCAACGCCGAGGAGAACAAGGGCAAAGTCGAGCGCTCTGCGGGCAACCGAGTCTTTGGAGGAATATAAACAGCACGCGGAGGAGGAGGAACCGAAAGAGACTTGAGTTGAGTTATACGGAGTCAAACCGACTATGCAGACTGAATGAGACAGACACAGACCAACAGCTGACTGTTCAACTTTAAGCAATGCCAAGCAGGTTGCGTTGAGGGTTCCTTCTAATTGTGTGTAATGTAAAAGATGGCTATTAACATGCAACACCAACTTTTGGCTGAAAGACTAGATCAAACGTGTACAGACTCTTCTGTTACTGCTAAATTAAGTAAAATGTGATAGACCAATTTTCTATTTATGTTAATGTCTCCGTTGCTGAATTTGCACGAATGGGAGGATCTTCTATTTTTAAACTAAAATGGCACAGAGACAATCTTTTATTGCTGGCTAAATGTATGGGAAATATTGTGGTTTGCAGGTCAACTACCATTAAAATCTGATTACCCTTTTCTGTCATCACAACTCAATCAAACTACCAAGGCAAATTGAATCCCTGACTTTTCTAGTTTTCCAGAATCGTGTCAGGTACAATGAAACTATAAACACTTACTCTAATCTAAAAACTGCTTATGCGGAACTCTACAAGTAAGGGTTACTGCTACTGACTAAAAGCTACTAGCATCCCATGTAGCAATGTAAGGCCAGTGTTTTCAAATCATAAGGTGACCCACACCTGTATCAGTGCCACTGTGATGCTGTTTATTTGGCTCGTCACAATGAATGGTGTACTTTGATGTATTAAACCAAATTGTTTATTCAGTAGGTACTGAAATCCCAAATACAGTGTTTTACACTGCATGTAAAATACACCATTTTCCTATTTACTATACAGACACATCGATTAAATCACCAGGCACACCTAATTTTCAATGTTTCCTATACAGTACCTTTGCAAACTGACGCCATGCTAAAGCAAGATATCCAAGTACAATGTGTTCAGCTCATAATTGACATTTAAAATAAACCTAATGGAAAACATTGCTTCATGAACAATGTAGGTAATAGAAATGTAAAAGGTTGCATAACGTAAATACTAACATATAGACTAATATATTTGGACAATTTCTAACATATCTACACATACTGTATACTAGATCATGTATTAGTCACAGAAGGAAATTAACTATATAACATATAACATCTCTAGATTAGTAATTTTTTTTATGCATATACATAAACACTGAAATTATTTTGGGCTTCTCAAATGTACTGTATTTTACTACATATAATGGTGGATAAAACATGTTTAAAGTGAATAAATCAAATCATATTTTAACAGAAGAAAAGCCCCCAATACATTTTAGTTGAGCAATTTGGGCTTCCCAAAATAGATTTACATTAACTTCATAATACTCACCACATTGTGAGTTTGACATGACCCATCAAAATATTCAACATATATGTTCTGTAAGATATTATACTGTACTTTATACTCTATATGAAATAAATAACTTTATATTGATCCTTATTTTGTATTACCTGTTGGTTTATTTGATATACATCTTGATTGAGAAGTTATTTGTATTTGTCAACGATACCCTAACAGCAGTCAGGGTACCGTTGGCTGGCACATGGAGCTCTATGCGACCCTCCAAGGATATGCCTCCTCAGTCCATCACTGACCCACCACCAAACCCGTCATGCTGGATGATGTTGCAGGCAACATAACGTTCACCACGGGATCTCCAGACTCTTTTACGTCTGTTGCATGTGCTCAGTGTGAACCTGCTCTCATCTGTGAAGAGAACGGGGTGCCAATGGCAGACCTGCCAGTTCTGGTGTTCTCTGGCGAATGCCAATCAAGCTGCATGGTGCTGGGCTATTACAATCAGATCCCACAAGAGGATGTCAGGCCCTCATGCCACCCTCATAGAGTCTGTTTCTGACAGTTTGGTCAGAAACATGTACACCAGTAGCCCGCTGAAGGTCATTGTGTAGGACTCCTGTTCCACCAAGCACAATGAAGCAGATACCGGTCCTGCTACGGGGTTGATGCCCTTCTATGGCCCTGTCCAGCTCTCCTTGTGTAACTGCCCGTCTCCTGGTATCTCCTCCATGCTCTTGAGACTGTACTGAGAGACACAGCATGAATGTTCCATCCTAATACAAATGCAAAATACTGACAAAGCTCTAAAAAGAACCTACAACACCACCTCCAATTAAATCCATTTGAACATGCTCACAAAAAGACAGGAATGATCAATCTTAGGTAATAAAGTATCTTAAATGTGGAACTACTTCTACTATACCTGTGAAGGGAGACTTAGACTCATCCATCCACATTGCCAAGCTTCATGGCTAGACTCCCGAGTCAGGCTGATGACAACATATGGTAAATCGACTCCAAATCAAACAAAAGTCAATTTCAAGTCTGCATTTAGAGGACTTTAGAGGACAATCACCACACATTCTCTAGAGCATATTCCCATTTTAACACCTGAATGGATCACCCACATTTCATCAGACCAAAATTTAAAAGGTTTCAAAAATTTTTTTTGGAGGTTTAGTTAAAGACCTGTCAAAACTTTATATAATTTAATGTCATATCCTAGCATTGGAGCCCTTGGAAAAATACAAACACAATACACTTCTATCTTTTCATAATATAATATTTATTATTCTTGGAATTACAAAGATCAACGTGAAAAAGTAAATGTTATAAATAGCCACATACAGAGACCTAGCATAGCATGCAAAAATTAATCTGCTGACATTTCTCTGGAAGGTTCTCAATATTGCCTGCACAAAAACATTTGCAATGTATTTGTCATGTTTTGACTCACTCAGTGCGCTGCCTGTAACAAAACTATCAATATAGTTATTAACTAATGCAGGGACCAGAACAGAAAACGGCTTAAAATCAAAAAGAACGTTATCAATGCTAATAGTTTTGTATAAACCCTGTTTTTTAAATGATGAATATTTGATGTAGGATCAAAATCAGGAGAATGATTTTAATCAAATTACAGATGTTATCGATCATGGCATAACAGTACAATGACTTGATCACATACACATGTATATGTTAAAATTATCACATGAAGTACATGTATTTACAGAAGTAAATCACTTTACTGTGCTATAATCTGACGCATTTATGAAATACTTCGGCTGCCTATACAAATATCTACAAGCGTTTAGTATTCACAGGAGACTTGTTACAACTTAATGATTCCAGATCAATCTAGAACATGGCTGGCTGCACATAAATTACAATATACCAATAGACAGCCTCAAATAAAAGCAAAATATACTGCATTCAACATACTGTAAATCAGTATATGAATTGTTAAAAGGTTAATGTCGTTGTAAAATTGTTGACAACCACACAGAGAAGCAATAGGAAATGTTAATTAGCCATAATTTGCCTTTTAAAGACACACATATAAAATGAGTACTATTCATAAGGTACAGTATCTTTAGCATGTTGTTAAACATATCAAATGATGAAATTAAATACTTTCACGTAGTTTAACATTTTTTGAGTTTAATATTTAAAGGTTTAAAAAGCTGGACTATTCGCAAGTCCATTGGGAACCCCCTATGAAGCAAGTTTTTTCGTCAAAGTCTAAAATATAAATGCACAATACTACATTCAGAAAAGTAGGCTATATTGTTTGAAATCCACTATTAGACTCCATACTTCATGCTCACTATTTTATGGGGATGATATATTGACCTCTTTAAATATTAATGGTGTCAATGAAAGTTTGTCAAATTGCCAATGCACTTTCATAATTAACAAAATAATGTAAGCATTTGAAGCGAAATATGCCATGACCCACCTTTTTTCTTTACTGAAAATATGCTACTGCGGCATATTTTATTGCCATCTGCAATCTTTAAACTTGTTGAGAAACAGTATTCATGTTCCAAGTCTGGCGAAGCATGAATGAGAATGAATTTGACTTTTCATTGACATGACATGAAAAGGTCAGATGCGGTTAACACAGGTGGAAAAGGAAAAAGAATGTTGGGTGATCCCTACTGGTTTATTTTAGTGACCGTTCTTTCAGAGTTCCTTGGGCTCGCCATAGTCGTTGTACATAACCGTAAGCATCTGCTCCTCGCAGGCCTTGCGGATGTCCTGGCCCAGGTCCACCCAGTTCAGCCCAAAGGCCTTGGTGTCGGTGTAGCGGCACGACAAGAACTTCAAGGACATCCGCCGAAGGCCAATCTTAGGCTCCTGTAGGAGACCCTTGCACCAGCCAGAAAGTTCATCTAACTGGGAAAGGATGAGGCTGGCCTTCCTGTTAGAGGAACAAACACACTGCATTAAGAGTGTGTGTGCGTGTACGCATGTATTTCACATTGTGGACCTTCTACAAAGCATTCCAACTTGAACTTTGTATTGTGTGCAGAGATTCACCGATTCCAGTCTTTAGCAGTGATGTTTTTGTCCTAACTGTTGTGGATCTTTCTCAGAAGGTAATCTAATGTAGTAATACTTCACAGTTGCCTGTGGTATTCCTTTTAAATAAAGATGTTCTCAATATATTTTTTAAGACATTGCTGGCATAAGCAATTTAATGCTGCAATGTAATATTGACGACCCAGAAGACACGCCCACTGTGCTATTCCCTAATAGCAAACCGACAAAAACTTGCAATACACTAGCATCTCTGGGTCAATATATTCACTGTAGCACAGCTTTTACAGGTTTTCAGAAACTAAGTAAAGGCTCAATTCCTGTGGCATTATATAAATATTATATAAATATACATATCAAGTGCCACCCAAAACATACAGTGGTAGCACAAACCTTTTGGATCAGAATGATGAAACATTCTGAAAAAAATAATGAGGGGAATTTCTTTGGCAGCTAAATTCTGGTCCTGTGAGGGGAAATGGATGCAAATGGATGACTGTAACGCCATAGCAAGGCAGCAGGATAACATTTAATTCTACAGACATAGCATCACCTTTTGTCCACCAGCCAAACCGGGCCAGCTGAAAAATCATTTGCATTGGTAACATGATGCAGGCAGGTCACAAAAATACATCTCATTGGTACAATTTAGTGCAGTCTAGCCTAGTGCCCCTGTGTGGCTGTGTAGCCAAAACCTGCCATGTCATTGGGTAGTGACTGAAAATGGCAGGAAAAAAAGGTTTCATTTTCATTTATTTCACAGACAGTCACACCTGTAGCCAAACCAGCACCTCCTCTGTGCCTGTCAGTGCTCTGCCAAGCCACTTACTGCCAAGTCTGCTTGGCAGACGCAAGTTATCACAGTTAAGGCACAGACTACTTATGAACTGATCAGGCAGTAAATTCAAAAGTCTTAAATTAAGAGCGGTGTGGTAGGTCTGTGAAGGCAGCTTGGAAAGCAAATTATTTTCTTAAATCAGGAGTAAGTAAGAGTTACTGTCCAGTTCATGGAATAGAGCTAACTTAATCGTCATGTCGGAACACACGATTGAGATAGCATGTTAAAAACCTGAGCAACGTTGATAAGCACAAGCTGAAGGCAGAAGGCGCCCTTTGCTATAAATCACTATTTTCCTAATAAAAGGCATATTGACCCTGCACTATTTCTGGTGCGCGAGACGCCACTGTGTACCACTGCAACAATGATGTTCTTTGTTAGCTTAGTCAATCAGTTTAATTTAATTTAGGATTTACAGTGCTCCAATGATGGTAAGACATGCTGAGGAAAGCAGTGGTTACATGACAACTGGATGCTGCCGTATTCTTTTCTATATCTTGTCTAACTCTTTGTCTACTGTCAATGTGAGCCGTGGTACAAAATGTATAAGATTTGACGTTTTCCCAAATGTCAAATCTTATACATGACAAAAACCGTTATATTACTTCTGTACCATATTTTACATTTCATGTAAGAACAGCCTCAAAATAAACCACATTTTAGATATAGTGGATTGTTTTTAGCCTGAGAAGGCTACAGTACATCCTCTTTGTAACTGCCCCATCAGTAGGAAGTATTGGCCTAGATGTCGTGCATTTGATATTGTGTTATTTTTGGAATCTAACTGTATTTTGTATTGTCATAAGCACACAGCGACACTCAGCAGGCCAAGGTAATATTCTCTATGCACATGCCTGTCTGGTACATCTTAATAACAATTTTAATACTCATAATATAATATATCACCTGCCTTGGAAACTGTTAAAAAAATTGTAATGAAAAAAAAATAAACCTTAGTGGAATTTGAATGATGTAAGTCTTCTTGGCCATTGTGCCTCCAGATGAGCTGTTGTGCTATAGCAACAGTAGTGCTGCTATATTGCCATTCATATAATTTTTCTAAAACCTTTGTACAGTATGTTCTAAATATTTTACCACTGGTTTCAGTGGTTCAAAGAAATGTGGATATTTATTTGCTTAAAACAAAAAAATTATATTGTGGTTTGTTATGCTTTAATATTAGTAGTGTGTGTGTGGGTGGGGGTGGGGGTGCGGGGGGGCACAGAGGAATGTTTGACAAGCTCCAAATAGCAACGGTTGTCACCATAAATCCTTGTGCACATACAGTATAGGAGGAAAATAGTTTCCAAGGTATTGAGACCTCAAACCCTCTCGCCCCCGGCACTGTGCAATGTGCGATAAGAGGCGCTGACATGCTTATAAAATTCATGATCACATTTTTCTTACGAATAAAGGTTATGAACCTGTAATGAAACACTATAAAGAGAACGTAAGGGTTATAGAGCATCTAAATGTCTGAAAACATCAGCTAGATGTGTTCAATGTCAGATATGTTCAAAATTATTCTAACTGCCTACCGTGGAACTGATGTTAACCCACCATGTCTTTGTACCTGTGACTGTCTGGTTCTGGCAGTTTCTGCTTCCACAGGCATTGAACCTGCCTTCAGTCATGCAAATTGAGACATGTAAGTGGATCTCTACATAAATGGACAGACCTTTGGAAAGGCCTCACGGGATTGGAAGTGGTGACTCACGATACACTGAAATGGAACAATTAAAAGACAGCTTTTTCTTGGCAGCTCAGATAATAATGGCAAATATTTCCTTCACTCAATACGCAAGGGGCAAAAATGTTTTCTCCCTCTTATCAGTTTATGAAGAATTGGTGCCTCTCTATTTTAACCAACTGCAATGTCTTTTTGCTGCTAAACTATATTCAACCTGTTCAGAAACATATGCGTACATATGTTTGACATTTTTTTGCATGAGTATGTTTTGTCTTCAAAACGTTGAAAAGAACATTAAACAATCTACAGTGATTATGATTGTGATTTCCTGAGAGAAATTCCAACCATAACAATTCTTATTATCGCAGGCAACTGTCTGATTAGAGAGGCTGTCATAAAAAAGACCCAAGACCAAAATAAATTAATTAATAAATAACAAAAAAAAAATAGTTCATAGTGGGCCATAGAGTCCATAGTTGGGTTTGAAATAATGAAGATGGAGCATTTGCTGTTACCTAAGCCAAAACATCTAATATTTCTAAGTCAACAGCCAAACGGCATTCTTAAACTGATGGGTGCTCTCCTGGCGATGACAACGTCTGGGCCTCCGGAGAAGAAGTGTCAGGCTTTGGCTCTGGAGATATGGACCATTGGTGAGGTTATGTTTTTAGTTAAATAGTCACGCAATGTGTGTAAAAAAATTATATAAATAAGAAAATAAATAAAAATGAAATTAAAAAAAATAAAAATTAGCTCAACAAAAATGTCCTTTGTGGGATGCCAGACGGTCTCGTCAGTGATGTTATATGTTTCTAAAAATTGAAGATCAGAATATCTCTCACCACAAGACAGATTAAGCCACAGTGCTTCATTCATTTGTTTTGTGATTTAGCTTACTTTGCTGTGGCCTGGGCTGGGGACTTGTTTATATGTATACTTTAAATTAAGTTTATATGCTTTGCACTGTAAGTAAAATCCAGTGAACTGGAGCATTGCATAAGACTTACATTTTGGGAGTCAGGAAAGCATGTGTTTGTGTAGCCTAGCGTGTAAGTGTATATGTGTCTGTTTGTTAGTGCAGTGTGATTAGATTTGTGTCAGTATGGGTGTGCGTGTCTGTATTAATTCAACACCCAACCCAGTCAGCTTGGTGTATACTGTCAGGTCCTATTGTTTGAATAGGAGAATAATATCGTCCGTCTGGATCATAACAGCAAAAAGGTTTAATGAAAAGCAACACTGGGAATGATAGACATTATAACTCAATGGTAATCAATCATCTAGTTTTTTTTAATGGTACTAATCTAAATTCCAGCGTAAGCTAACCCAATGCTTAGCTCTACGTGACTAGCTAATTTAGCTCAAACCATATTGTTAAGTGAAGTGTTAAGCACAATAATTTACAGTAAAATCATTCGTAGATAGGTATTAAAGAAGTTTTTACCACCAATGAAAACAGCAAATGAGAAAAATACCAGATACAAATCTGTATTTTTCTGTAGCCATTCTTCCACTTGAAGCCAATAAATCAAGATTGATTTATTATTGTTGATACTTAGTGAGATTAGGTGCTTTTGGAAATAACTAGGCCAACATCAACATTGGACTGAAAGCACAAGCTTCAAAAAGGTCTGAATGTTGTATGACCATTAGTTTGCTGTGCTATCAATTATGCGCGTGGTATTTTTGGACTGGCATTCTACCAGACATGCCTCACTGCGCTGCAGCAGTCGTCTTTTTCCCCAGCGGTCACAAAATGTCACGTCGCCAAACGGGACGAGGCTGCCAGGGACCTGGGAGGCCACGAACCTGGCCACCGCCTCTGCTAGCATGATAGCAATACAGTAGCCTGAGAAGGACACAGCCTAGGCCTACAGAACCTCTCATGAAGCTAAACAACGTGAAGAAGCCATAAAGGTCGTTTGACTGTCGAACAGAAAACCTGTGTTTATCCTTCCACCCTGCTAACCCTCTCACCTTGAATGCACTTTTCTACCGGTTCACTTCTCAGGGTGCTTTTATTAATGCTAATCATCCCTTCCTTTCACTAAATTGTTGGGCCTGTTAATTTAAGTGTATTTTAATGGAACACTTCAGAAGCAACTCCCTCAATTACATCAACTGTTTCCAGCGTGGTCCCAATTAAAAACAACCTTTCATTTATGGTGGGTGTGTAACCCAGAGAGAGAGAGAGAGAGAGAGAGAGAGAGAGAGAGAGAGAGAGAGAGAGAGAGAGAGAGAGAGAGAGATATATAGCGGACAAAAAAAATAGTGTGTCAACAAAAAACA
>JAOEHI010016186.1:0-29858 GCA_025447815.1 Percopsis transmontana
CCCCCCCCCCCCCCCCCCCCCCCCCCCCCCCCCCCCCCCCCCCCCCCCCCCCCCCCCCCCCCCCCCCCCCCCACGCACAGTCGGCCCTCTGATTCCAGGCTCCCCTGGGTTTCCCTGTAAGCAAAATAAACGTTTATGTAGCATTTGCATCAGACCTACCAGCCTTGCTAAACATGGCACATGGTATACAATGGTCTGGTAAACAAAGACATGGGTAACATTTGAATGTTTTTTGACACAGAATTACATTTTTATAGTTTATTGTTTACATAATTTATGTGCAAAATGACATAAATTACTGTAAGGGCTAGTAAAACAATAACCGTTAATAAACCCTAGCTCCCGAACAAAAGTTAGAACATAAGCACACACACACACACACACACACACAAGAAAAACAATCTATTGTAAATACAAGTATAACACATATAGTACACACAGAGAAAGACACATCAAATGCAATGAGAGATTCGTGTTTTGGCAGGGATAAGCGCACAACAGACAGCAGTGACAGCGCCATGCACGAGAAACAAGACTAAAGCGATTGGACCAAACGTTTAATATTCTCTTCACTTATATATATACTATATATATATATACACGCGTATATATTTGATCTTGGCCAGTGCCCCAGCCTCCTTTTATCTCTTCAACAAATCCGCAGTGTTTTCAACATTAAAAATTCAACCCATCTCGACTTTGACACGGGTGCTTTGGGAACAGGTGGTCTGAATTAATATTTCATGAGGTACCTATCAAGTACGGACTCTTATCCCAGACCCTGGCTCTCTGAGGGATGCCCCGATACAAATGAAGAATGATTGAAGTGGTGAAATAGCGACGCAGTCCATGTCTGAGGGGGGCGTTGACGCCTGTGGGCGCATCCTGATGCAGCGATGCTAGGCTATTTCCCCTGGTGATATATCGTTCCAGTTAACGCCGTGCTCCGTGCCTCTGTGCCATGCCACAGCATCCTGTGTGGACCGTGGGCTCCCCTGACACTGGTGTTTTCTAACACAGTGGATCTCAAAGCAGGGGTTCGGTCGGGAGCCCCTAAAGGGTTTCTGGGTTTGGAAGCAGTTTTTAATAAACAGCGGTTCTTACTGCCAACTAGACATGGGGGAAAAAATTGATTCATGTGAGTATCGCGATACTGTGCCAACGCAATTTTTATATCGTATATTTAATAAATGGTATCGTCCAAGCGTCTATTCGCATCAACTACATTCTGTTCTGTTAGGTCATGTTCATAAAAAAACAACAACAACGGCAGACGCAGACGGACCTGTAGAACCCGAACCCCCTCGTTTCAAAGTCAACGTATGGAAACACTACTTTCCACAAAAATCGAATATCTTATCGCAATATCTATAGTATCGTAATACATATCGTATCGGCACTCAAAAATCGTTGTAATATCGAATCGTGAGGGCCCTGCCGATTCCCGACCCTACTGCTAACCTTAAATAACTATGACAACCAAACAAAAAATGATGTGCGCCTGAGCTGACTTGATTCTCCACCTCTCAGTGTACACGGTTAGAATTACGTTTAAGAAAACATGTATTCCTTTTCATGTAGTCTATAGCTAATCTCTTAATGGACCATCGCAATATTTTTCATCATCGTTACTTTCTAAATTATGGATACTTTTTCTAATAAGGGATCGCGAGTTAGTCTTTTTAAATTAAATTTTTATTTATTCATTTATTTCGTCGGGGGGACAACAACACTTTTGAGAACAGCTGCTCTAACACCACGACAACGCCTCCGCACCTCCCCTTCCTCCTCCCAGTGTCAAGCATGCCAGCCAGCCAGCAGCAGAGAACCTACCGGTCTGCCTAGCACTCCAGGAAACCCAGGCAGGCCCTATGAGGATGGAAGACAGGGAGAGGAAGAGAGGGGGGAAGGGGGGGGGGTTGGGGAGGTGTGACAGTAGAATGGAAGGACAGGTGGATGGGGGGAACACAGTCGGAAAGAGGGGTAACAAACGACACAGATAGAAACAGAGAAGATGTTAGTGGCCGAGCTGCAAAAGGTTTTACGGTTCTCCGGCCTAAGTAGTGGGAAAAGAGAGCTGCGTCTGCGGAGCGATCGCAGCAAGGCCACAACCCTGGTATAAACGGCTGCCTTGCCGGGCTACCGGTTACTCACTGGTTGGCCTCGAGGACCAGCCGGCCCCGATGGACCCTGCTCCGACATGCAGGGAGAGAAACAGAAAGCGTGACCAAGTGCTCGCTCTCCCCCGTTCGCTCGCTTATCAAGCTGCCTGAGACAACCTCGTGAATGGTCAAATTAACTTTCAGTTGCTAATGGTGTGGGGGGAGATGTGTCCATGCTCCAGTTAAACAGCTACGCCTCCAGCGACCTACGACCAGAGCTGGTTTTTTAGTCTTTCGGGGAAAGTCTCAAGTCTCAACTCTCAACTCAAAAAATACATTAACATTTTATAATAATAATATAATAATTACCTAATATAGGCTATTTAATAAATGTATTATTATTATTTCATCAGATTTATTTTATCAGCATCATAATTGCAAATGAGCACAATCAGAACTAAAAATGATTCTTCTAAATTTACGATAAGAATAGGCTAATAACTTAATGGACATTTGGAGACTCCTATACGCATAAGAGCATGGCTAATTAGCATATTTGCAGAGTCTCACAGTTGACAAGTCGAGTCCTGATTTTCTTAAGTCTCAAGTCTACAGATCTGCTTACAAATATAGTAAAAATGCGCCTAAACAAAATAAATAAATACATTTCTGCAGAATGTAAAATGCATAAAGATTATTAGTAGTATCTCGCAACCAGAGAGGCTGCCAGTTAGCCATGTTATTTTATGCAGCTTTACCTGGTGACTAATGTAATGTAGATCATTTTACCAACAGGGCGTTTACTGTCACAACAACTGATTATTGTGACTACTACAATTGCCCTTAGTGGGGTGACCTCCAGCTCTCCTTGATCAAGCAGGAACACTGCTGATTGAATCCTTTCAGAAACAAATTATATGCAGCTGCAGAATACACATAAACAGCAAAATATCTATTTAAACTTCTATACAATAAATCAATGCATGGCTGTTGATAAAGACGATGAATTAATACATGAATTACATATAAACAACTGACAATATAATTTGTTAATGTATATTCAATTACATGCAGGTCTCTGAAACAGAGGAGCTCCATACTCAATTGTACTGTTGCATTATAGAAAACATGATAGAAAACGTTATCATCCATATCTAAAGCTGTAATAACTAATTCACAATGTTATCTTTGTATGATACCAACTCCTTACTCACCGGCTTCCCATCTTGACCAGGTTTACCTGGTTCCCCTGCAATTCCCTGAAATGACGAAGCACACATTGTTTATTCGGATTAATGTTCATCATGAATGCTTAAAATTCCCCTCATGACTGTCTGGGGATGGTTTCGAGATGCAGTGGGAGCGTCGAGGCTTAGGAGCACCATCTCCAATCTCAAACCCAAGGTAAATGTATTATTTCTCAGAGCCGTTTTTTGTTTCAGTGTGGCAGAGAAATATATCTTACATCAGAGTACGCCTAAGAACTAGCGCACCTGAGAGCCATCACGTCCTTTTTCTCCATCCTCTCCACGGTCGCCTTTTTCACTACGAGGTCCAGCAAAACCCTGCAATACACATGTACACAGGCCATTTGCATTTGGAAACAAATACTGTACATAACACATATATACAAATACAATATATATATAACATATGCAAACATACATGTTTGTTTTAAGATTTATAATGCAGTTTACTAACCTGAGGTATTTTACAGAATACTGTATATGCAAAATATTATGCATTTCCGATACCTCGGTCACTGATCTCTCTACATAGCACTAATGACACTAACAATCCATATTCTATCCTCCTTTCCTCCCTTTAAAAAAAGAAAAGAAAATCCTTCTTTCTACTCTGCTAGATCAGCTCTTTGAATACCAAGCACTTTACAGTTAGCAATTATTTACTGTTTGAAGAATGAATAACTTGAAGTGTGAATGACAACTATGATTATTGTAATTGACTATTTTGAGGAGTGAATGATAAACCTCGAGTAATGTTCTACAAATGCATAAGTGAAGTAACCTTGTTACATGATGCTGTCCTTATTCTAAAAGAATGTTATCTGCTTGCAAAAACTGGTGGTTAACCGGTTGAACTGTCATCAAATGTACTAATTGTAAGTCGCTTTGAATAAAAGCGTCTGCTAAATGCTGTAAATGTAAATTATATTAAGTGCATCAATTAACATACTTTTCCGAAGGTTGAAATTTCTGTATTATAAATTTTGAAATACTGGATTTTTGATTTCCATGAGCTGTAAGTCGTAATCACCAAGATGAAAACAAAAAAAGGCTTGAAATATGTATCATAAATCTTGAATATATGAATGTTTCACTTTTGGAATTATATTATGGAAAAAAATGAACTTTTTCACGATATTCAAATTTTTGGAGATGCACCTGTATATATCTATTTAATTACTATAACCTATCGGCTATCTGTCTGACGACGATTTACCTCTGGAGGCAAGGGCCACTATTTCTCGTTTTCAGGTGTAGCCAGCAGATATCTTGGCCAAGACTTACTCTTCCATGCGCCAGTCATTGTTTACAGTCCAATAAGGAACTTCAGAGCAAGAGCAAGAATGGAGTTGAGTTTGGCTAATCTCTATAAACAGATATCTCCATTTTAATGCAGATAAATCTTTTTAAAAAGCCAATAAAAATTGAAACCTAGATTTTTTTTCAGAGATTGCATTTCCGCCGATGTGTTCCGCCCAATGTGTTTGCCTTTTTTGCTCTCCACACGGACTGTTTACCTGCATGCAACCAACGCATGCTCAAACGTGATTGGTCAATACTACTCTGACTACAAACGAAAACCAGGATGCTTCCGATAACAAAATCTTGTACTATTGCCAACTGATTCTGTATTGATATTATTCATATCATAGAGATTAGGATAACAGACATAGACAAACTTCTGGTCAAAATGCTAAGGAAGTCCCCCTGTCAGTCAGCCAGTCTGAATACATCATGCAACATACAAACCAATCAGAGCATATGACAGTTACAGTAGTCTGTCCGATGGTGAAATATCCATTCCTGTAATATGTGTGCAATGGCTTTGCAGTCTTTGAGTCTAAAGCGTGTCTAAAGTTGAGACACGACACAAATTATGTTTAAGTACTTTTAGATATGAATATTGTCTACTTCTTTACTTCCATTATAACTGGAGGATTGCTAGAAGACAATCCAAATGAATTAAGGGGAAAATTATCTATATTTTAAAATGTATTTAGAAATGAATAATTGAATAAAAAAACAACTTTAAGATATTCCTTTAAGGGCTTTGGAAGAATCTGCTGAGAGAGAGAGACCATAACATACTTGCACAGAGTTTAGCCTGCAGTAGCCATTGAGGGGGAAACGAATAACATGTGTGGGATCCTGGTTCCACCCAGCGTTAACAGAGTTACACATGACATCTCCAGTCTCTGGGAAGATCTCCTCGATCAAGATTTTCTCTCCACTGAGTGCGATCCTCTCGCCCAGGTCAGGGGTGACACGGACCACCAGACACTCGCATGGAGCGACCCGCTGAGCCTCACGCTCCACCTGCCAACGCTCGAGTTCCCGGACCATGGGCGTCAGCTGGTAGTAACGTGCCTCCTCGTAGAGCTGGGAGAAGTCCTGAAACAAATGGCCAGAGATGAGAGCTTGTGAATGGCAGGGCTTCTTGACCCATGACCTAAAGGAATAAGGGATTCATATCTCCTGATCACACATGCGTAAGTCACTAAGCACATTTACAACCAATAAAAACCCCCATTTAAAAAATGTGTGTGTATATTTGTTCAAAGGTATACCAGTCTGGCAGTGATGCACGGACAGGTCCGGAGTGAGTAATCAGGAGAATCTGGACCATTCCCCGTGGGCCGCTGGTTGTTAGGTTGTTAGTAACGAGCGTCGGGGAAAGCAATTTTCGCTATTGTTGCAGCGCGCAGTAGGCCAGCTCCGTCTCTCTCTCTCTCTCTCTCTCTCTCTCTCTGTGCTAACTGGGCTGCCCCTCCCCCCCGCCCACGCCCCCGCCCGTGCGACCACACCAAACGAGTGGTCTCAATTGGTCAATCATATATTTGTCAGTCACCTGACATAATTGCAAGTTTAAACCACAAAATGTAAGGGTAAAAAAAAAAGGCATTGCAGCAAGCCTCGACTAAATGTCAAAACACACTTTGGCTGGTGTTTTCCACTGCATATTTTTACGTCGTTCATAAGTGACTTTTTTGACGGGGCTGAGACAGGCAGACTCTATGGATCAATGGCTGAAGTAGGCCTAAGCCATTCATGACCTATAGCCTACTGGAGTAAAAGTAAAATCCCCTCAGGACACTGAACTTTACTGGTAAAAGTACTTTATTAACATTTGATTTAAGTATCAAAAGTAGTTTTTCATATTTTCTGTGAATTTTATACAAATCTACACTGCTCAAGAAAATTAAGGGAACACTGAAATCGCACATATTGATGAACAAAATATATTAGGGCAGGATAGTCTAGGCTGTTGGACTCCCAGCCGGAAGGTTGTAGATTCGAGCCCCAGAGATATAAGCCTACCTGTAAGCATCCTTGAGCAGGATGCCTAACCCCTATCTGCTCCATGTAATAGCACCAGTCAAGGACTGGATTCAAACTCACACCCAAAACACAAAAGTAAACAATTGAAATCACAGGCTGTTCCAAATTGCATGAATTTCATCCCGCCAAATCATGATGTGACTCAGTAGTGTGTATGGCCTCCATGGGCCTGTATGCACTCCCGACAACGTCTGGCCATGCCCATGATGAGCCGGCGGATCATCACCATCCAGACCTGGATCAGGGCATCAGTGAGCTCCTGGACAGTCTATGGTGCTACTATGTGGCGGATCCTCCGACACATAACCTCCCAGAGGTTCTCAATTGGATTCAGGTCTGGGAAACGTGAGGGCCAATCAATGGCATGAATGCCTTCGTCATCCAGGAACTGCCTACGCCTGCGATATTACAAATAAAAATTTCAGATGTTGACTAAATACTGTAAATACTGACTGTAGTATTGGCTACGGAGACAAGCGCCGCTGTAGTCTGCTCGTTAGTGCCGAATTTCAGCAGCCGAATATCTTTCTAACTCCACCTCGATGGACTTATCTCACAATCGCCATGGTCTAAGTGTGTTAACCCCCTGCTGGAGCTGCTGCCCCCGCGACCTGACATCGGATAAGCGGACGACGATGGATGGATGGAGGATTTTATTTCTATTATTTGTTTTTTTGTAATTTGTTATACATGATGGCAACATTTTCTATGCAGTCCTCTGCATAAACAACCCATAAATACAACCGGGTCAAAGTTGACCCAGAACACCACAGATGTAACTTATCAAAATGTGGTATTCAGTAGGCCATTGTTGAGGATGTAATGAAGCCTTGTTTTGATCAGATTTTTTTTTTAAGTATGTTTCAAATTTGACCCGAACACAATAGTTTATGGGACACTCCTCCATCATGTTGTTGTGCCTCCAGAACATCGGAAAAATTAGCACTGGAGTTTAAAGCCAAAACAACGCTGGTTGGTTGTAATCAGTGATGTGCTATAATTAATCACTTATATATACTGTATATAATGAATCACTAGTATATATCATAAAGGGCTAATAATGAAAATGGAATAGGAGTAGATCATTTTAGAAAGTCTTACTAGAAAGTAACTTGTGATTGTAATGCTAAGAATATAGATAGGGAAGCATATAGAGTCACTACAGGATAATGACCAGACCAACATTTATTATCTAATAAGTCCGTTTACCAACTATGGATTTTCTCTGAGAGCTGCTGGGAAACGTAAAAAATTAGCCTATCGAACTGAGAACCATTGAACAACAACCCAGTTTTCCACTGTTTGATATCTAATCTCCCATTGTTCATTCATTGCACAGCTCCATACCATAAGCAAAATGTTTGTAAGACCTCTGCAATCCTATACGGCTCATACTGTGCCACTATTGTGCCCCCCCCACAGACACACACACACACACACACACACAATCACAAACTGTAGACATGACTATTCATTACCACTGCATGTGAAAGAAATAAGATTGCATTTCTTTTTATTCTGTCCACTTTTTACTCCATATTGCTTCTGACGATGAGTGTACACACAGCTGGTGAAGAGAACGGGTCCTGGGGCCCTGCGTTGTATCAAAGCTTTGCCTCCTTAGCTCCTCTCCCTTTGTTGGCTCGAAGCGAGGAATAGATGTGTTTTATAAAAAGGGCTTGTGGCTTTGGGCTGTTTTAGTCATCCCGAGCAAAGGCACAGAATAACCCAGCGAGGAAGATGAGAGAGAAGCTACATGCGCGTTGACATGCACACGCACGCACACGCACACACACACACACACATGCACCCAATTGGAGACATTCATTGCCTCGAACACACACGCTCCTCGCACATTCATTTAGAAAAACACACATAAACCCCCCAAACCCACGCCCCCACCCCCAACACCCCACTCATCGCTAGATATGCAGAATGATGCCCTGGAGCTACCATGAGGCGAATCGTACACTGATTAAAGGGCCAGAGGTTTATACACCAAAGAAACCTGGCTGCTGTTGGGGAAATAACGCGAACGCTCGGCTGGTGGACACTAAAATATAATTAGTTTGAATCTTAATCTGCACTGAATTCACTAAAAGTCAATGTATTTACGATTTAAAGATACACTCCTCGATTTGTGTCCAGAATTACCAGTGTAACAAATGCTTTTTGTTTTGAAACTCAGAGAACTCCCCCTCCCCCACCTGCAGCTGTGTTTTAAAATATAAACAGTTGGATCAGAAATTTTGGTTCTGGGGTGCTGTTACACAATCGAGGAGTATAACTTTACTAGTTTCTTGAAGCAATATCATAACGCAATTTTAATACATCTCATGGGCAGGGTATTTCCATATATACTGTAGTGTACATGCATAATACCTGAGTAGAATTAGCGATTTGTCTCTATTCATCATGAAATCCCTTGGTTGACAAGAAACTATTTTTAGCAAAACTCACACATGAATGGATATGCACATGCCCAATTTCCCCCCTGGCCAATAAATACACACTACCCGTTTAATTATCAAGAACAGGACATAGAGCATAGCGGTAATAATACTAATGTGGTGTACATTATACTCTGTACTGTGAACTGTACGCAATGTTGTGTTTTTCCAAGGATGTTGAATGCAGGTAATATTATCTACATTTTACATTTACATTTTATCCTACCCCTAACCAAATAAGTCATTATCCTATCCTCATCTTAACCTAACCTTAACCTAACTGTATGCCTAACCATAACCAGATCAGCAGTTTTGTATCTACACTTAACAAGGACACAATTCTAAGAAAAAAAGAGTTGTGTGTGTGTATATGCCTAATATTCTAGGTTAAGTACCTTAAAGTCATCTGGGAGAAGTAGTTTGCAGGTGCGCAGGAAGCTGAGGACGTAGCGGAATATGTCTCCATCCCTGTCGATGAAATAGTGCTGCTTTAAGCTGTCCAGCACTATGGGCTCTGTCCCGTTGAAGAGACGACCGATTCTGCAATCAGAGAGAAAAGGAATCAAATAACTGCTTTTAGTTATCCTACAATGTCTAAAGTAGGCCATAGTATGTGTTTGTCCCACTAATGGGAATTACTCATGGAAACATTCATGAATATTTCTTGGTCTTTGATTCAGCTAAATGTTAAGAGATTATTTAGTGCTAATGATGAATTGATTTTCAGGAGCATTATTGTGGAAAGGTCAAACTCTTATTGGATCAACCTATTCATGTTTATTAGTTAAAAAGGTTTCTTTGGCCAGGAACAGCTCTCATTTAAATTCTATATTAGATAGAACTTATTGAGGTAATTTCAACTTAAATTTCTTTAAAAAAATAAAATAAAATAACATTCTCACAGCATTCTCACTTTCTTCTCACATTATCTTTGCCAGTCATTTGCCCATCTTCTCTCTCTGCCTATATTTCCCTCTGTAAATCAATGCATAATCCTTTTCCAAGAGCGGCAGCTCATCTTCCACAGGTGCCTTGAGGTGCTCCTCTCCATCTCAAGCATGCAGGAGTCTCACCTCCTCGCTTCAGGCCAGTGTATCGCTTCTGGCCTCTTCCTTTGTCCTCCACAAATGTAATTAAAATCTCGATTTTCTTCTCTTTACGTCTCTTCTGATGTTGCCTCTCTGCCCCTTTCTTCCCCGTTTACTCTCAGCAAATTGGATATTGTAAAAAGGTAAGAGGTGAGGTATGAAAAACGTCAAGCTGAACTAGAATGCATAATAAAAGTCTTCTGGTATGGCTGACACACCTGAAACTAGCTAGGAGCTATGCTGGAGGACCTAGTTTTATGAGGATTTAGATTTAACATTGTAGTTGCCAAACATTGTAGAAATCATTTATTTTAAAAAGATTTTAAGACTTTATTCATGATATCTAATTTAGAGTTTTTGTGGAAATATAAAGGCAAGTTCCATGTGCTAAGATTCAAAACAGAGATTTTCAGATTTTCAGTAAGGCAGCTTAATAGGGTTTAAGCTGCCATTTAAAATGACTAAGACGTTAAATTTAGGTGAGACCAGGTTGCAGGTCATCTGTTTTTGATAGATGTTTTAGCCGAAGTCCTAGACTTACAGTGCCATATGAGGGAATACATTTACAATCACTAGTGTGTATGGTGGGAGTGAGATCCCTAACCCTGACAGTGTTTACCTGGACTCAGGGTATTTGGTGAGTGTGGCTAAACTGCTGGTATACATGTGACCTCCTACATCAATGTGGACAGGGGCATTGGCCTTGGTGAGCTGGGCAGGGGATGGAATGCCCTGGGCTGTCATCGGAGACACTGGAGACCTGCTCAGCGACATTCTGGACATACTCCGTCCCTCCTAAAAGAAGCAGCAACATATAACCACAGAATAATAATAGTAATATTTTCTCAGGAATTGGATAGAGCCCCCGGTTTGGCTGGTTTGGGGGGCCGATAACTATGTGATATCACTGACACTAACGTGCTTCATTACAACTTCCCGGCTACAAAGACATTGTTGTTCATCCTCCATTGGCTTCCATTGTATCACAATATTTGGGTACATTAAACACTGCAACCATTTGGAATATTTAGTCCAGAACTGATGTTGAGGTAAAAAAGCTGAGTGAAGGGTTTTTATTCAAGTTCAAAATCACTTTATGCTGCTGCTGATTGTCTAGGCATACTTTTTTTTTTTTTTTTTTTTTAATGGTAAGCAAAACTAATGTACTAGAACTACACAAATCACTCAGCTATACTAGCTGATAGGCTATAGTGCTCTGTTCTGGCCTGGCAACATTTATTTCAAGCCTACATGATACCAGGAGCATCACTGCTGGTGGTCTGTGTGTACTAGGACACTTTGCTTCTCATTGAAGTCCTTATAAAAACAGACGGCATGGGTTCCTTTGGTTTGTTTTGCGGTTGGATGTCCAATGAGTTATTAGTTACCTATATATAAATAGTATCATATACTGTACCTTTTATTTTTATATCGAGGACAGTCGAATAATATTACCGAGGTTTGATGGGCAAAGCTGGGAAAAGACCAGTTCTCGAAATTAGCATGGCATAATTATCGGGTTACTGCAGTTGAAGAGGGTGGACACATTGGTGAAATAGGGGGGTTATAACCAGGGGCTAGTGGGCAAGGGCAGGTTTAGTTAACCATCTCACAGAAAGTCTCACAATTGTTAAGCAGTTATTTGAAGCATGAAAGCGTGAAGCATGAAAGGTGAGGAGGCGAACTTCATCTAGGCCCTGCGGCCACCCCTGTGCCTCGGGCTGAGAACGCAAACAGGGTGTTGTCTGTATTTCACGTTATCACAAAACAAGGACATGCGTTGTATTACATATTATAGACTGATCAAATTCTACTAATCGTACATTTTACAGCATACATATGCTTGCAGAATGGTAAAGAAGGCTACGCATCTAACTTGTGGAAAGCACCTCATAATCAACAGCTGAAGATTCGTTAAAAAGTCGTCAAATGTATTATTATAAATTGCCTACGTTTAAACATCCTATGAGGTTAATTCAGTGTATATACAGAGACTATTCAAGTCCTGTCAAGACGCGCGGTTCATTCCAGTTTCTGTGTACAAAGGACGCAACAACGATCATACGTGCAAATGAGCAGCGCTATGTTTCTTAATTCGACTATAGCCGTGCACATTTTTCCAAACTTGTGAAAATCTACCCCGACAGTGACCTTTGTGTCGCTGTTTCTTTAAGACATTCCTGGCGTCGACACAGGCTCAAAGTGGAGAAAAAAGCCAGTCAAATCACGTCCTTACCTGGGTCTGAGAGGACACTGACACAGAGGACATCGGGGGCTTTGGACACCCTTGGATTTCTTTCTGATGCTTTGTCTGCGTTTACTGCTGTCCTCGGTCTTCCCTCCGTTACCGTTGAAGCCTGTGAGCACGAAGGAGCTTATAGGCAATTGGTCTCCAAATAAGAGGAGGGCTGAAAGAATTCGTGCCCAAGGCTCTCCAAACGCCCCAGGCCCGAGGATTATGTTACAATAATGCAGGCCTTTTCTCCTAGCTCCGTCCAACAAATGTGATCCTGTGATTTATTTCAAGTGGCACTTTGTTCGCAATCTAACGTCTGCAAGCTACTTACTGCACCGGTGTCTAGACGTTAAATCTCGAGTTTATCAGTTCTTACGCGATGATGAGGTGAGACACAGCCTTTGGAAAGCTCTATGTTGTCTTGTTAAAGTAGATTTTCGAAGTGGTTGACGGACGCACATAACCTACACGCTATACACCCTTTCTGTTTGAGCTGTGCGACCACAAACCTTCCTCCCCAACGACATATAATGTAGCCACATCAAAGATCCCTCTGGCACTGGAGCCAAATGACGTCTATCGTCATGCATTATGCCACGGCAAAAAGCGCCCTTTCGTGCGCCTCGGGCCAAATGCGCCATTTCAATTATTGCGCACTGGTAGACGGAGATGGGCGCCGCAAGGGGACTGGAGGGATTCGTTTTTTGTATTTGTTTAATTCCGACTTTTTTGGTCTCTGCTAGGTTTGGTTGCCTCGAATATCTTCGCCGTTATCTCTGTATACGGGATATTTTCATTAAGTTGGTCCGCTAAAAAGATCATGCCATGCTTGGCCCCATTGCGTAGAGCTAATGCTTTACGCAATGACGTTTGCAGCTACTGGCCAGCTTTATGACGCCATATAGGTCCCAATTATGTGACTCCGTCGTTTATCGCTGTGTTCAACTTAACTTGTTGTTACATTAGGCCCTACATTGCGCGTACATAACGGTACCACGTGAGCCTGGATCTCGTCTGCGTTGTTTCTCTTTGCTGTGTGTCCACGAGTAGTCACGATTTGTCAGTATAACAGAACTAGCCTGATGGTGAAATTTCTCTGAGTAGCCGAGTAGTCTGTGTTTAAAAATCGACATTGTACCAGTTTCTTCACTTATTCTCACACCGGAAGTAGTCTACTACCTCCCTCTCATGATGAGCTAAATCACGCAAAGAAATAGAGCGATACAGACAACGTCTGTTCGACACCACGACTCCAGCGTTAAATTCTCTTCCATTTGTTTTTGCCTCAGGCATGTGTCTCCGTCTGCTGTGCAAACCGGCATTAGGACTAAATATTCTCTCTCTCTCACTCTCTCGCATTTTTTCTAATTAAAGAACCCTGCAGTTAAGCTCAGTTAGCAAATTTAAAGATTCAAATATCTTGTAAAGTGGCCTCGGGCGCTGGCAGTTAATTTTCTTAATATGTGAGTTTTTAACGCATGTAGGCCTATAGTAAGATGAAGGAGAGTATGGAAGGTAGCTATCGCTCTTAGGCAATGTCCACGCAGTATGATTAAGTCCAGAAGCATCACTCCCACTGACGTTTTGAGGCCAAATATAGAAGCTACTATTACAAATATCTCTTCTTGGTACACACTGTCTTGAATGCATTGGGCATTAGTATTTGGGTATGTGCTGCGGGCCTGTTGCAGAGGGCTACATGTACCTACAGTAAACTGCAGTGGGTCTGTGTGAACAATGGATACACATTGGCAAATTCTAAACAAAATTCAGCCTGTATGCAGGATGAGTTGGACCCTGCAGGGTGTAGTTAGGAGACATTGAGACAAAGAAAAGAGGGGGTAGGAACAATGGTGCCCCAGGCAAGCAGAGAGAGAGAGAGACGACACTGACTCAAAAAGGTGAAAGTCAACACACTGGGCTGTCAAGATGCTATGAATTTTGTTCAGTACAGCTGGTTAATTGACAGAGCTAGCCCTTCCTTTTGTTAGCAAAGTTCTTAGGTGTTGTGCTTTATATAATATGAAATATTCCTATGCTATTATATGCAGTTTTATAAATGGTGTAAATTATTTCTTTTTGGAACAAAAGATCTCCAATGTTTGCATTTGTAAAAAACAACTTATTAAACATTTATTTATAGTCACAGCAATGTGACTGAGTGTCAAAATGGCAGTGCTAAAGGCTAATGTTGCTGAACAGTATACACACAAACACTTTTCTGCTATTAAAGTGTAATATTCTTTGGCGGCACGATGAAACTCAATTACAAAAAAGGTAAATTGATTTCTAAATTCAATGAAATATTGAGTATAACAAAAAATGCTACAAAATGAAAGACCATAGCCTATGTATATTATAAATAGCCTACTAGAATCATTTGTCTAAATGTGTCACTTAAATTGAACTATATTAAATGTGAAATAGTCATTTTAAAATAAACTTCATAGAAGTCAGTGAATTGTACAGTGTCAAACTTTCAGCCAGGTAAAGGAATTTGTATCAAGTTCACTGAAATTTAAAGGCAGTGAAATTTAAATAAATATAGTACAGTAAAGTAAAGCAAGTCTTTAACAAATGTGAGATTTGTTGTAAGTCAGTGGTAGTCCAACACATTTATACAAATCTTGCAGCTGACAAGGCCCAAATCAGTGCCTTATGTATACAGTATGTTTGATTTTGAACATTCTTTTTGAACAAAAGGTTAATAAACTGAAACAATTGTTTATCAGATCCCCCCCCAAAGAAGAGTAAATATTTTTATGCTAACCAGCTTTTAAAACCAGACAACCAGGGTTATTATATTACTAATTTGCGTAGTGTGATGTGGGGCACTGTACCATTGACCCCCTCTATAGAATATTGGCTTGAAAGACACAATCCCCTTGCTAATACAGTTCCTTGAGTGGTTTGGTGTAGTTAAACATCAGATAATCCATGTAATACAGGTCATAGGCCTTTTGCCTCTCTGTGTAGCTCAATTGCGCAAAGTAGCTCTGGGTGATTTTGGACGAAGTCCTTTCTGCAAGAGGGTTCCTATCTTTAAAATCTGGGAAGGTGAGATTACTCGGAGATCCAATGCTCTGCAACAGAAAGTTTGCCTCTTCTTCTAGATTCTCAAACTTTCCAATGAAGTTATATTGGAGCAGGCAGGGGTTACAGAGCTGACTGACAGGCTCCCAGTGGATATCCATGCCCACGGGCCGCTGTACATCGAGCAGGTACTGAACAAACTCCCTGAAGGTGACTCCAGCACCGGTTCGCAGAGCGGTCCGTGTGGCATTAGCGCGGTACCTGGAGATAATGGGACGGCCGAACACGGGGTGGTAGTAAGAGTTGGGGCTCTCAAACTTATCGCGGAAGGCGGATACCAACCGTTCAAAGGGCTCCCGCACGAAAAGGACCTTGGTGTAGGAGTGGATTCTCTCGGTGATGCCACCCTGGTCGTAGCTCTCCAAGCGGCGTAGGTGGTTAGCGTAGTGTGCGGTGTCATGGGGGATATCACGGGGGGAGGTGGCACTGCCACCAAGAACCATGAGCACTCGCTTCCAGTTGGAACAGCCGGCCTTAGGCACCTCGCAGTAGAGCAGCTTCGACCTGTCCTCCACATAGACCCGGGACACCTGCCGACGAGAGAGGAGCTGCTTGGTGACGCCGGGCTGGTATTTAGAACAAACCTCCCTCAGCAGGCGGCGGCGCTCTTCTAGGGTTTTGGCCAGCCTCTGGTGTCGCTGTTGTTGTTCCTCGCCAGCAGGGGTGCCAGAGGTCACAAAATTACTCTTTAGAAGCAGTTTCCTCTGGCGTTTGGTGACTGGCTGTTTGGAGCTTAGCGCCTGTTCTTCAGATGTGGATGGAGATGATTTGGACTGCCACTGGATGTCAGAAGATAGATGGAGGGGATTTAAGGGGGAATTCTTCACCTGTGTTTCTGTATCTCGGCTGGCACCGTGGCTATGGGCTAAAGCCTCAACAGCTGGGTGCTCCTTGCTCTGAAATACAAGAAAAATGCTTGCATTAAAATCTAGAGTTGTGTTTAGAATAAATGCTTTGCAATTACAAAAAAAAAAAATTCATCGAGCATTTTGATTTTTGTAAAACAAGGCCTTGAGTTGAAATGTAAATGTATTATTTTAAACATTTGAAATTGCATGCCATATGTTCATCAATATTCAAAATATAATCTTAGGTGCAATGCATCATACTGTTAACAAACAAGCCACAAGATGGCAGTATAGACTTATTCTCATATGTCAGTTGCACAGCCTGCGGTCCTTATGGTAAAACTACATGACATTATACATTGTGTGCATGTGTTTGGGTAACACTTACCTTTTGAATAGGCCATCTTGAAGCTACCACAAAGCTTGCACCTGGGTCACATGGAAAAAGAGGAACATGATTATTTAAACCTGTATACTAGATAGTTAATAGTATACAATTAATCTTTTTTTCTGTTTGCTCTGTTCAAAGAAACATATATACCCTCAACACCCAGTTACAGGATTTAGGCAGAAATCAAAACTATATAGACCTTAAAGGAATAAGTAATGTATGTTCTAATCCAGTTATGAGTTTTGAAAGGGCGAGTTTCAATAGGGCTAATCTTTATTTTGACTTAATTTGCACTCGTATTACAGACGGTATTTTCAGAGCGGAGTTTACAACACCCACTTGTCAGAGATCTAAGCACACAGTTGCGAGCTTGTGAGTCACGTGATTTCTGTAAACATTCTCTCGCAACTCTGATCTGAAACTCTGATAGTAGATACCCGAAAATGACAACCTGAAAAATAACAGGACCATCCACCACTAAATCTGGGCATTCTGTGCAGACTAGCCCAAAATAATTTTATTTTCTTGCCATAAGATTTTTAACTATGGAAAATTATCAATATATTAATTATATTATTTCGGGTATCAAGTTTGAGAGTTTCAATATAAAATATAATTAAAAATACAGCAGCAAGAAGTGATAAGGGTCAAGTCCAATCAGCAATTAGATGAAGGAACACAAATCATTTTAGCCCAAACTATCGGGAATCGGCTTGTTATAGCGCCACCTTGTGACAGACGTCTTCACAACATCATGCTGATGTAACATACCAACTTTTGTTCAAATCAAACATTCCATTCTCAAGCTAGAGCTTCTGTAATTTAGTGTAACTGGGCGATGCATATAGTTAAAGTGCCCTCTAGTGGAATGTCACAAAATTCATGTCCTCAAAACATTGTTCAAACTATATGTACCAAGTTTGGAGAAGATCAGACATTCCCTTCAGAAGATATAGCTCCATTCACAAAAATGGGCCACGCTCTCAACATTCATTGGCCTGTAGCAACCAAATGGTTGGACCAATCAACTTTCTTTTATTAACTTTTTGTTATCATGGTCTGTAGATCAATTCTGCCAAACAGCCAAGAAGGACTTCGTAAAAGTAGGTTTTTCAGTAAGTTTAAGATGATCAAATAAATGACAGATGAATGTCATGACGTAACTATACAATTTGACATGGGCGAGGAAGTCCAGAGAAAGAAGAATTATGGCTCTAGGTTGTAGGCTAAAATGTTAATGTAATGGTTATTGCTCCCCCTAGTGAACACATTTTATGAATTTAGGGATCCTCAGACATCCCGAATGTGGTGACCATGTTTTGTTGACATCAGACCTTCCTTTCCCAATACATAACTCTTTAGGCCCTAATTTCCCAGTCAAGGTGCATAAATAATAAAGATTGTGAAAGACAACAGACATTAACACCAATTCCAATGTGATATGAGACAACACACAAACATGATTATTTGAGTCTTCATTCTCACCAGCGCCTATCTTTCCTGCACATTCTATATACACATTCTATTAACGCATTCTATGAATGCGAGACCTTAAATAGTTGTGATCATGCAGCAATCAGTTTGTCCTTTGTCATATTGAAATCCCCGTCACCATGTTGTTTTCCATGCGTAATGACGAACATTGACTGTTTAATGTTGGAAGACATTGATACAGTGCATATATTTTGTTTTGTGATAAAAAAATGTTAAGGACAGTCATTAGTTACGTATACACGAAATAGGCTAACATAACATACACAAAAGTGAAGTGTGTGCTTAGTACACCTTCGCCTAAAGCCCCAAACTACCACACAACGCCTGCGTCTGTGCTAAGATGTGGTCTGACTAGGCGGAGACACTAGCGCAATATTTTGTTTTATTTGACACCATTATTATGCTGCCATAGACTCCAATGGCAGCATAATAACCCAGAGTTGGCCTACCTGTAAGCATCCTTGAGCAAGATGCCTAACCCTTATCTGCTCCATGAAATTGTAAGTCGCTTTGGATAAAAGTGTCTGCTAAATGACCTAATTGTAAATTGTAATAATAATAATTATAGCTGCAAAAAGCATTTATCAGGGTCAAGCAGATACCACACCGCTTTTGTAAGTTTCGGACTTAAAGCGATCGTAAATTTGATCCTAGAGCATCGGAACTCAAGCAACTTGAATCCATATCACGAAGACTCAAGTCAGGCATCAGTGAAGTAGACTATTTTTGCCCTTGCATGTGTTTTATGACAGTATAGGATATAAGGCCATTGTAAAAGGCGCATTGTTTGGTTGACTGGCAGTCTTATAGTTTGTCTTGGTTTAACCAAATAAAAACAAAACCAAATTGAATGCTCTAAATATGCAGGTTTGGTTCACTTTGGACTAAGCATTTAGAAGCCATGCCCACTTATGCTCAAGGCGGCGATCTAAAAGATAGGTTTCAGGCTGTGCCGGCCATACCGTTAGGAATTTCAACATTCTTTTAACAACTTTTAATGAGGGAGCTCTTAGTCCAACAAAATAAGTATTATGTTATTTGGACAAATGACCTAGGAGGAGATAGAAAAAGTGTGTTTTTCCATTAAATCCGTAAAACCAGAAGTTAAAATGATTTAAGTCATTATTACTTATGAAATATTTGTAGGCCATGAGGAGACATAATTTGACATGAAGCTCATGGCTATAGGTCACAGAGCAGGGTCGGTGTCATGGGGGGGAGGCACTCGCCGCCTACAACTCTTCTAAAAGTAAGACATGTGTTTAATTCACTTGATGCCAGCCTTGGCGTTCATGATTATTAGGCAAAATGTTGAAATATTGCATTTCTTCTTTGAGTGTATAAGCTAGTCTATTTCAAACGATTATGTTCTAATGACGCGCACGTGTGTGTGAGTGAGTGAGTGAGTGAGTGAGTGAGTGAGTGAGAGAGAGAGAGAGAGAGAGAGAGAGACGTGACTTGTATAGGCACAATACAGCGCAGTGTGTGTAAGAGAGGGAAAGAAAAGCAGCCAAAGAGACTTTGCAGCATGTTTTGAAATTTGACTGCCTACTGGGTTGGTGTTTTGGTTGACTACAGGAAGCTTATATTATCAAGAATAAACATAATAGATTTCTCGTAAGTCAGTTTTGGTGCGTCGTTCTGACACCGACCCTGCATTTACCTGCATGGCATTCACGGAAACTTGCTTTGTCATAGTCATACCCAACACAACCCGGGGGGGGGTCAATGAACAGCCAATCAGCTTTGTCCTCTGTTAAACCCCCCCCCATCCCGAATATTGAGCACACCTGAATTCAATCAAGCAATCAAGGAACTAAGGACTACATAAGTAGCAGGCTGACTTCATGCCAGTGTGAAGTCTTGTTGAAGGATGTTGATGCCTAATGCTATGTGTTTACTTATCGTGTACTTGTTTGCTGCCTTTGGACATGAAACGATCTGCACTTGAATCTACATTGGTTCTATGTTTGTTACGACAAAAAGGTACACACACACAAACACACACACAGGGTCCTGTTGTGTGGCCAACACAAGGTTAGCAGCTGGAACTCAACAGCATGTTGACACTGCCACTTATTCCATCTGTTCTATCAACACTTGCTTATTTCTTTTCTTGACTCACACGTTTTTACATTTATAGTATTTAGCAGATGCTTTTATCCAAAGCGACTTACATTTGTCAAAAGCTGAATAAGTCAGCTATTACATCAATTATCAACATTCTGTTAGAATAGTGACAGCAGTATGTCAGGGCCAACTTAGATATACATTTTGTAACATGCAGTACCATAGCATATTGTTAAATTCTCAAAGCAAGCCAAAAGAAGTGCTATATTCTCTAAGAAGTGCTCTAAGAAAGAAAGTAAAAAAAAAATACAATTACAATTACGGCATTTAGCAGACGCTTTTGTCCAAAGCGACTTACAATTACATGTTATTACATGGAGCAGATAGGGGTTAGGCATAGAGAGAGAGAGAGAGAGAGAGAGAAAGAGAGAGAGAGGAAATAGAAGTGGAAGATAAGGGACTGTCAAAGATTGTCATGAAGAGTTTCATTTAGTGGGAGTGTTATAAGGTAGAGAGAGGTCAGTTGCCGAGGTACCAAATTGGATTCAGAAGAGGTGAGTTAAGTCTCCTGTGGAAGATGGGTAATGACTCTGCTGTCCTGACTGCTGCCAGAAGCTCATTCCACCATTGCGGTGCCAGGACATAAAATAGTCTGAGACTGGGTTGAGCGACTCTTGTATTTACACTGAAGAGCACAAATCCCCCTTTTATATTAATAAATGCCAACATAGATGACATTTTGCTTTCTGAATGAACTCATTCATACTGTAAGTAGACATTTATTTATATGAGAAGTTTGAGACTGTAGCTTTACATTTTCAGTTAAAGCTAGCAATTTGCCTACAGACAAATTAGTTCATTTTGCTGTCAGCTTGGCTGCAGGCTGTATGGAGTAGCGAGGGAGACAGCAGGTGTGCGTCAACACCATCACAATGACCTACAAGGAGGTTATCCGGGATAGATTACATGCCAGGTGCAGCTGCTGGACAAATCTTAGAGAGAGACAATTTAAGCTGACAGGCTTGTGTGCATGCATCTGTTGGGTTCTGTATGTAAATCACAGCATATTCAGTGTTTCTAAATCACGGTCAGTTCTAAAGTTGTTTAGAGCAATTGTCAAGTTTACTGTTAAAGCCTTTTGATCTTCAGACGGAATGATACCATAGCAGATCAGACTAGCTTTTGCAACCCCTCCCTTCTCCATATCTACAGAGAATTTAGTCCCACCAAGTATTAGAATACTAATTAAGAGTCAAAGCAAAAATCTCTGTGGGATAGCACGCCAGGTAGCAAATCTGTCTCAGGTGATGCCAGCAGCACATCCAGTTCCCAAGCAACCGAGACTGTGGTAAAGTTAACACAGCATGTGACATTCTGTATACTGTATTTCAGTATATAGAGGGTTTCACTGGGTCCACTGTAATACAGTAATACTGTAATACAGCCAGCCCATTAAATAAATGTATGGACAACTAGATCAAAGGCCAAGGAGAATCAGGAGAAACATTTTGGTGCTAAAGCTGCATAGAATAACTGCATTTTGGTCAACACTGCCTGGTCATGAAACAAAGCAAATATATATTATCTTGACTACGACAGCTTTATAATTATAGCAAAAATGCAAAAAAAAAGTGGCAAAAATCACTTGAGGCTCCATTTACAAAATGAATAGTTAATAATTACTAGTTAATAAATAGTTAATAATTAATAGTTAATAAATTGTACCATAAAAAGTTATTACATACAGAGGGAAACACTGTGCAGATATAGAGTTGTTTAACTTGTAAAGCAAACTCTATACTTCCGCCTTGTGGTAGTGTATTTCTCTCCTTTCACTTCACCTTACCTTGGCAACTCCAGAAACTGCTACTGCTGACAAATTTTTAACCAAGAAGTGCTAACTATAGCAAAAACAAAGCTGAATATGAGTCACAAGCAGGTGTGTTTATTGACCCTTAACCCCTGCAAATGACATTCCCTCCCACAGGAGCCTAATTACTTACAAGCTGGCCTCGTGTTATTCCAAGCTCAGCACACACTGCCATCACTCCTTATGGGCAACAGCTGAGGCTGGTGATGTGGGGGAATACTGGGTCTTGCTTAGATGACGCACAAAGTCAAAGCTCCCCTCCCTGATGCTGTGCTAGTACCTAGTACCTAGTACCTAGTCAGACAGCCAGTCAACGTGATATTTCATATTCACATAGTGAGGTCCCAATTAACTTTATGCTATCATTACTAAACCACAAAATCTACAACAATTCTCCAAAGTCCTGATAGCACACTGTGACAGCCACCTTTTTCATAATGCCGTGCCAACATTAACATGGGTGTGACATCACAGATTGGGGAGAGTTGCACAAACAGATTTTGGAGACAGCAGAGGATATTAATGCATAGAGACCTATATTACTGCAGCTTTCACCACAATATAGTGATCTGGAAAGTTTGGAATTCTAACTTTAAAACTTTAATGCTAGTTTTACTTCAAAATAGACTGCAGTGGCATTATGTTTGTTTGCAAGTACACCATGTACTTATATTTAAGAGCTTTTGGAGCTAAATTAACTATGAACCTGTTTACCTGCAGGATTGTTATAGAATAACTTACTGCAAGGCATCTATTTAATGTGAGAATTGCATTTACCAACTGAGAACATCACAAGTGTATATAAAATGGGAATAAATACTGTATGAAATCAACATGGCTGTGTTCCTATCGCAGAAGCAAAATCACATAGAGGAAGAGAAATAGCTTTTTCCTCAGGGCATAAAGAAGAACTATTAGAAACAACACATATACTGAATATAAAGTTTGTGAAAAATAAGTGGATCATCTTTTTCATACAAGGTTCCAAAATCATTGCAAATGGCAACATTTCAGTTAGGACACCAGTGCTGTACACAATTAACCTCCATTAAAAATCACTGTATGTACTGCCTATTTTATTGTTTTCAGCTGCAGATCATTGAGTCTGGTTTTGCTGAGGTAGGCTGCGCTGCTTTAATGATTTGTATCAGCAATGGGAAGAATGTGGTATTTAGTGATATTGAACCTTATAGAAATAAGCCCCAGTGGGTTTCTTCATAATTACACTGCTATTGCAGTCAAGCTTTAACCTTCCAGGATAGCTTCCCATAAACACAATAAAAGCATAAAACGCAAATAGTCCCAAACAAAGAGTCAAGGGGAGGTACAGAGCATGCATGGGACTGGGCACGCTAGTCGTGACAAATACGTACATTATGATTATGAAACTTTTATTTTTATAAAGCATATTTTACCATGTTTTTAATGTAGACAACTAAGTGACCATTTTTACAGAGTTGTGCAGATGTAAGCAGTAAACAAATAAAATTATTGTTTATTGTTGTATCATACCCATGGGCATCACACATGATAATTCTTATTAGTGTTATGGAATTATCAGTCATTCGAAAATATTCCTCTTTGAGGATTGTACCAAAGCACTATAGACTACCTATAGACTTCACTGTGTTGCTTGCTCTTCTTTCAGAGTGTCTGAAGTCATTACCTTTGCACAGAGAGAGATATGTTGTGACACTGTTGCTTTTCTCATCCAGACCCCTCTAGAAGCCTTTTAAGTCATGCTGAAATGGCTTCAAATATTCATAAACCTCTCATCAATAAAAGACACCCTTTGGTGATGTTACCGAGGAGTGAATAACAGGATGGAACGAAGAGTAAGGAGGGCCAGCCTTTTGCACCACTCCAGAGAATTTTACACTCTGGATACACTCCCTTCAACCGGGGTGGGGGGTTGCAGCGAGCTTTCACGGGGGGTTCGTGGAAAATCCATTTGGTCTAGGGCTAGGCGTAACGCTAGACTGTGCATCAAATCCATGCTAGCCAATAGTGAGGCATGCTGGGTGTGTCTTTATGTTAAATAATACAATTATGTAAAGCTTCTGTTTAACAGTATTTATTTGAGAGAGAAAGTATTGTAGGTTACTACGGCTATGGATGACTCGTGGGAAACGTCCTGTTGATGAAGCATCTTCATCAGCTTCATTATATCAAAACTGCACAAATATTAGAGGTGTAATGGTTCTGAAAACAAGACTGAAACTGCGATACAAACTTTATTTTTTAGGTAGTCCTGTCATCCTTACTTTTTATGTGGGAACTTAAAACTTCTGTCATACCATTACTGAGTATTGTATTGTATTGCTTGGGAACTAGGATAGGATTTTTCTTATCTTTGAAACTGAAGTTTCCCCTGGTCTCTCTCTTCCACTAACCTTCGGCTGCCCTGGTTGCTCATTTTATCACTCGTTTAGCTTTGTTATTGCTTGAAAGTTTCACCGTACTATTGCTCAGTAAACTGCTTGTGAACTTATTTGGATCTCAGCATCTTCCTTATGGTTGCAGCCCTGCGAGCTGAGCCAGCTTCATAAAGGGATAGCAGACATTTAAGAAAGAGCGATTAGGTTTGAATTTTCATGACATGACTTTTTTAAGTCAACTCGTATGCACCAAATATTGCTACAATGGTGGCTAATTTCATGCAAACTGAGTGTCTAGTCAGAGAGGAGAGACAATGATAATGGTATCCAGCAAACTAGTTTGAACACATTGCAGTCTGTTTGACCAGTTGTTAAAGTTGCCTTTCACCAGCTGCAGAGCCTGTGTGGGCATGAGAGAAATAGTTGCTCAAGACGTATCGCCTGCCAGCATCACAAAGCTGTCTTCTGTTCCCCTCTCCATCCGATGGTGGCTTCTCTCAGACAATGCTAATGGAATCTGTCCCTAGACAGAACTTTGTGAAGTTTACTCAAAGCAGAGGCTACTAGCTTCAGTGGGTTTCCAGATTTGTGCAGTGTGACGTCTAATGTATTTGTATCCAACGCCAAAACAGATTTTCCTACAGCAACCCCCACTTATAATATAAGGAAATTGGGCCGGACTTCAGATCCAGAAGCACTATATTTTGAGGTCCTACAGACAAAATGGCAAATCACTTTGTTATCTGTTAGCACATCAAAGTGCAACCAAGTAAACACAAGTAACCATCCAAGTGTGTGTAGTCTGTCATATAAATAGACAGATATTCAGATTGTAACAGAACTCAAGTTTCAGCATACACACATTATATGGGGCTTTTTGTTCCATTAATAATTGGAATGATGTGACCTCTCGATCAGAATTAACAGATGAAATTTCACTCCGATTGAAATTTAATTGTAATCCAATCAAGAGATGAAAAATGCGAAATGTAAAAGATCCTTCTAATAATTTTTTATGGATTGTAATATTTATCTTTCTGCACATGTTCACCCATTTACACAACATTTACTAGTGACTGACAGGTAAAGTGTTTATCGTGTGTGGTATAAATCTAGAAAGAAACTAGTTTGTCTTACTGTACGGGCACTGTTGCACTGCAATGTTATGCTCAGGAAAGAGTGCTATCATGTGACTTAAGTCCTCCATTTATTCAAAAAACTGTTTCCATCAGCCTTTATCTGTACACCAATTCAATAACCTTTTATGTGCAAATTCTAAATTCTAAACCCCACTACTGTCTATGTCGCCAAGGGCGTAGGTTTAGGTTGAAATTTGGTAGGGACATCTTTCTTTGCTACGGCTGATACCCTTGCTGCTACAAGCATAGGCATACTTACAGACATGGTGTCTAACAAGGAGTTCAACTATTGGCTTTGTTTAATTAGCAAGATGAGTTCCAAAACATTGTTTGTGATTATAACAACATTGTTATCATAATGTCATTTTAAAGTTTGCTTAAACTGACATGACATTGGTAGTTGTATTTTACTGTACGTCGACCAGAATACACCTTTCATCAGCAGCTCAGTCCATCACAACAGAAAATGTATATATGGAGGTGTGGGCATGGTTTAGCGACGTCTGTATGGGAGGGAGTGTCGGGAGATGTGGCTCACTGGGCTCGGGGATTGGAAAAAGGGGAGGGCAATTATTAATGACCTGTCTAACTAGTGAAGGAAGCAGTGAAAGCAGGCCGAGAGACAGACGGGAGGCAGACACTACACCGGTCTGAAGAAAAAACCCACAGGAATCCGCCGGTGTAATTACCTGTATACCTGAGTACCTGTATACCTGAGTACCTGTATACCTGAGTACCTGTATAAGAATCTGGAAATAATGCGTGTACGGCTTGCCAGACAAACCTTGAGGTGTGGACTGTTACTTATATACTGTATACAGTATAACACAGTATATTTGCTTCCAGGCCTAACCAATGACATTTTTAATGGTCTTTTTTTTTACCCCCTCCTTTTACAAATAACGTCCGAGAATCCTGGGAGGTTCAAAGTGACAGTAAAATGTAATAACATAAAAAAATTATTATTTATAAAGGAAATGGCATTTCACTTGTAGAAATGTCGTCTTGTCACCACCCACCTAGCCTCAGGTCCCCTAGTTCCGCTAGCATCCCTCCAGCTCTTATACCTGGAGGCCACCTAGCCCCAGTTCCTACTGACCAGGATTCCCTGAGGTCCCCGTTCTGGGGGGCACGGCTGGCCACACAGCGCCAGACCGGTCCCCCCAGCAGGGCCACACCTAGACCCCTGAGGTTCCTGGCCCGACCCCTTTACATGCCATCTCCCGGTCCGACCACTAGGGTCCCCCGGCCAGCTCCCTGCCAGACTCCTAGTCCTTCCACGCCAGCTCCCTGCCTGACCCCTAGCATTTCCACGCCAGCTCCCTGCCTGACCCCTAGCGCTTCCAGGCCATCACCCTGTCCGACCACTAGTGTCCCCAGGTCAGTTCCCTGCCGAACCGCTCGGGCTTCCACACCAACGCTCAGTCCGGCCCCTGGCGCTTCCTTGCCTGTGCCGCCGCTCTCCAGTCCGGCCCCTGGCGCTTCCTTGCCTGTCCGGCCTCTGGCGCTTCGCTCCCTACACTTGCCTGCCTGGTTAGAAGTCCTTACCTGTCCCTGGGTTCTGCTCTTCGTCTGCCCTCCTCAGTACCACGGTCTAGGCTACGAACCACATGTGAAGCCCTAGTGCCTGCCCACACATCATCTCTGCCTAACCTGTTTGCCAAATAAACCAGTTAAATGTTTCCTGTGATCCGAGTTCTGCGTCTACACTTGAGTTCTCTACCTAGCGCCTGACAAGAATCCTCTCTCATGGGATAGCAGCAGTTACCAAACCTAAATACCTCAGTTAACATTCATAAAATTTTAGTACTTTAGTGTTCTGCGAGTTTGGGGTGAAATAGGACACATATCTTCAAAGCAACCATTCAATGACAGTAGGTCATTTGTTATCACATGGCGAGAGTGGCAGATTTTATTTAATTTAATGCGCTTTTCTTCAACGCACTCATCTCAACTAAATGACATGGACACTGTTTACATCCTTTGTGCGGACCATTGATGTATTAAAAGAACCGGATAAGATCTGTCAAAAAGTCCACCATTCATTTCAATAAAACCTGCTCACCCAGCACATACAAAAGGAGAATGCTTCTGTAGACTTCCATGTGTTAAGGCTCATCTCGCGCAAGCATACACGTCTGCTGTGCCTAGCACACATCCATTAATCCATGCTCATGCCTTGTTGTGATGATATCACACCCCTTACAGAATAAGCACATGAATGTGGTTCACATGTGATAAAAAATATTAAAAAATAACTGAATAATAAATGTCATTATAAAAAGAATCATTTTTTAACATGCAGTCTTCAAGGAATGTTTTTTTTTTTTTCAATGTGGAATAGGCTTTGTGGGCAAAAAAGCATTTGGCTGCAGTATCAGCGTTGACCACCATACCAACCAGGCAGCAAGCCTTGAGCAAGGCCCCCAGTGTGGACAGAGCATCCAAATTGTCTGTTGCATTAAGCTATTAAAAATGGAGAATTAACATTTCACATTTAGATGTTATGAGCAACATCTTGGAGAGACCAGTTGACAGGGAACCTAATAGTTCAATAAATGTGATATGTAATGAGATACAGTATAGTTATTTTAAAAAGGGAAAAATCAATCAAAGCCATGTTAGAAAGGGACTCAAAACCTTTTTTGATACCCAACCATCTATCAAACATTGTAGGCCTAATTGCCATCCGAAGAACTAATTAAACTAAAAAAATAATTTGGTATAGTGATAATAAACTTAAAATTGTATGTGTGTTTTTCTATTGCTTATGGGTTTGTTTATGTAGATGGCCCAGTTTTATAACATCTATCACAATTAATCTTACACAATAATCTTATAAAGTCACCCAGACAGGAGTGCCACAACCTTTAATGTGAACTTTGATGCAAATGTAAATATAAATGTCAAAATGTAGTTTGACGTGCTTGGCATGTAGGTCCCACATTAGTATTTTTTTGGGCATTCTCGAGGGCCATTAAATTACATCATTTAATTCACTGGATTAGGCAATATTAGGCATTATTAGATGGTTATTTTATAGATAAACCATTTCTTAGTTAAATTTCCCCTGCAAAAAAAAAAAAAAAAAAAATCAATATTGTGATATACACTGTTTACATATATTGTGACATAAAATGACTACCGAAATAGACGGTCCCCCATTTTTAGGCCTGAGTTTGCTTTGCCTCATATTTTAAGTGTATTTAAAACAAAGAACAAAGGCTCAGAATTTCTGAGCAATGTTCTATTGGATAATTTGTCTCTTTACAAATCAATTTCTTGACAGTCATGCTGTTTCATATAGCGAAAAAGGCACAACTTAATCACAGATGTGAAGTCATTATTACCAAATGGATGCTGTGCTCACGCCCTGACAATTACATTTCCTGTGTTTGTGTGCTGTCCGCAGAATGATGGAAACTCTGTGTTTAATCTATGGTTTCACTGAGCGGTGCAAAGGGGAACGTAGCACAATGAAGGTAGGAGGATATATCACAAAACCAATTTCAGGGTACTGCACTTCCTGCACTGAGTGGTTACACGATTTTCAAATGCACCAAATTTTTCTGTTATTACAAATATATATTGATCTCTGAAATATAATTTACAAGCCTGTTCCAATCCCTACTACTACTCAGCTTCTTTTTCTTTTTCAGTTTCCTGTCACAGTATTATTCTATTACTTAAATGAGGTATGGCACTGCAATAAACCTGAAAGGTTACCACTCAATTCTCCTAACCTCTGCCCCAAACAACACCCTCGGAGATATGCAAGATTCAATACAAAACCAATATCTATTTTAGATTGGCTGTGTTGTGTGAAGATAAATAGGGAAGACCCAGATTTCCAAATAGTATTCATCACAAAATTTTTCCCATCCCAAGATACAATTACGCAAGGATCACAGGATCCACTTGTGATTACTCTGCAATATGAATACAAATATGAACACAGTAGAAAAATCACTGGCAGGCGGCCGACACACAATGTGCTCTGCGTATGAGCTCCGTCAGAACCACACGAAGGCAGCGGCGGCTTCTGCCAAGACAGCGGCGCGTGTGGAAGCTCCCCCCGTATTCCGCTCACCCCTGGCAAGACCTCGCAGTGCC